>JALPQD010000022.1:6534188-6694188 GCA_023101885.1 Typhlomys cinereus | reverse complement strand
GAGCATGAATCTAGTCAGGCATAATTCATCACATACAGAATAAAACACAGTAGAACACAAGTGAAACGATTTGAAAATAGGAGGGAGTCAGGCAGAAAGATGGAGGGTTACAAGGAGAAAAAAGAGAAGGAATGGGATTTAGGACTAAGGATTAGAAATGCTATAAAGTCACTATATTCTTGTGTATAACATTAAAAACAATAAAAAGATTGCATTATTCTACATTGTGTGCATTTGTGGTGGCAAATCAAGAATATGGAAATTCAAGTAGGTGTATACTGACGTGCTTATTTTAAATTTTAATTTTCAATAACATGGAATGCCAGGCAATAATGATTTTACTAATTTTCCATCTGTATATTTTCTTTGGTAAGACATCTCTTCATATATTTTGCCATTTTTAAATTCAACTCCCATATATAAACAGATGTTATTGTGGGTGGGAGGGAGCAGGAGGGAAACACCAGGAGAGGAGAGGGTGGAAAGGGGGGAGGGAGAGAGAGAAGGAAGGTGGAAAAGTGAGATGGGAGGACAAATGAGAGGAAGGGAGAGGCCAAGGGAAGGAGGGGAGCAAAGGTAGCTAACCATTGACCTTGTATAATTAGGTAAAAGATAATAAATAAGTAAAAAAAAACTAATTCACAATACTTAATGCTCATTTTCATGTACAAGAACTAAAACTATCATGTCTAGATAATGGTACATAAATATGTGTGCTCAGTTTAGCAATACAGTTTCATTGTCAAATAAGCTAGATATATGCCTATTATGGTACAAATCTAAGTATTAAGTCAACAAATATTGTACTTTTATTAAAGACATTTACAATAATATGCATTATAGCACTGCTATTATAGCCTTAAAAATCTTAAAAAACTATGTTTTCCATATATAAAGAGAAGCTAAATCAATATGAATAATTTAATTATGTCTGTACATACTGATATTCATGAATACCATAAACTTAATATTCAGTAAAAGGGAAAAGATATACCCAATCTTATGGAAGTTTCTTAACATATGACTGCTCCACATAAGTTTTGTGATTTTCAGTAAAGAAAAAGTAATGCATATTTTTAATCAATCACATCTGAAGTTTTGAAATTTGATCTTTTTCCGTGCAGGAATATATATGATTAGAACTCTCATATATTGGCAAAGACCACTAAAATGCAGCTCAATAAGCATAAACAACTTACAATCTTACCGTCCCCTCTGATCTGTCATCCAAGACCATACTTTTGAGGCATGGCTGGAATGCAAGTATAGCAGTTCGTCATAGATGCCAACTGGACAGTTTGAAGATGGAGCTTTTGAATGGTAGTTAAAGAAAGTTCTAAGCAAGGGTGTGCATGTGTGCAAACCCAGCCCATGGTGAGTGGGACCATGCCCTGAATAGATGGATAAGATGGAAAAGGTTGGTGCAGTAGTTTGGCATACTTTAGACTCCAGGCATGCTGGCAGGCAAGAAAATGTGTCCTCCTATTAAGCAATACCTGTGGCTTATGGTGTGATTGGTTCCCTCAGCATCTGACGTTAATGTGAGTCCTCCCGCCATGCTGATAAAGCATAACCAAGAATTGTAAGCAAGAATAAACCTCAAGAAAAGCATAAACAACTGACATTGTGCAGTTATTATGCTGTGAAGTTATTGCAGAGTCCACTACCCACGGCATGGCTTGTCCACAACCACTCACACACTCACTCAAATGATTGCACAGCTTCTGGCTGTGAGGATGAAGAAAGGCAAGTCCCGGCCATCCACACCTCCCCTCAATTCCCCAAAGACTCGGCCACTGGACGGGAGTTTGTCAGAAGCAAATCTCAGTTTATTGGGGGAAACAAAGCAGCTTATATAAACAAAAAAAACACAAGGTGCAAATGGGCATCCCACTGTGTCAAAGGTCAACACATCCTTCACGTGCTAGTGGTTAAGTCCAATGTCACTCAGCACAGAGGGCAGGTCAGTACCTAAAAGCCAATAAGGGGTCCCTGTAATGTGATCAGGGTTATTCCCAGGACACTAGCCTTCAGCACCATCTTTAGTCCCATGTGTTCAGCCATGCCCTGGGGCAAATCCTGGGCAGGCCCAACTGTTATGATGTTTACTGATTTAGGTATCTCAAATTTCTTATTTATTAAACTTTCAGATTATTATGTATGTGCATGTATGCATATATGCCAGTATGTACAGATACATTAATGGAATATGTTTGTGCAAATAAATAAATAGTTCAGGCAGTTGAAAATATTGCCGGTGAGAGAAGTTAGTATAATGTTTGTATTTGAGGGGCATAAAATTAGGACAAATGTCAATTTTAAGCAAGCATAAAGGATGCTGCTAGGTATAATAGTGAGCAATGCTATTACATAGACAAGTAAAGCTTTCCTTGTAATTTCTATATTTTTAAAATCCAGTGAACTATGTACTCATTTTATCTAATTTCCTAAATTTATTTTAAGCATTACTAAAATCAAATATGAGATAAAAACTTTAAAAGAACTGAAAAAACCCAGGATGGTTCCCGAAGTCACCCTTGGTTTTCCACATTGATGGCACACATTGCCCTCTGATACTCTCTCTCTCTCTCTCTCTCTCTCTCTCTCTCTCTCTCTCTCTCACCCACACACACACACACAAATAAAATAGATAAAATATAAAAGTTAAAATAGCTTAAGTATGTATCTCTTTTATATAAACAGAGTCTACAGAATGACTATATTGAGGTTCCAATGTCTGCAGGACTCAGGGGCCACTGCAGTTGGTGCGGCTAGGGATGACCGGACCAGCTGGGCAACCTGTGGGGTTGAGCAGGTGATGAGTGTCACGGCGCAATGAACACAATGGTGCTGGGAGGTCTGTCAAAGCAGGAACTCAACTTTATTAAACAGGGGGGTGAATTATGTAGATTGTACAGTGGAGGGAAGGGTGAAGGGTGGTGTGATTATGGGGTAACCAATAGGAAGTGATTAAGTGACCAGAAGGTGGTTGAATAGGTGTGACATCATCCCAGGGAAATGAAACTTTCCTTTGGAGATGAGATTCGAAACCTAAAGTCAGGTCCTGAAACTCTAGCCAGGCTCAGGAAGTTCCAGCAGGCCTCAGGCCTGGTAAAGAGGCCCAACACCTCCCCCTTCTGCTTTTTAAAAGACATCCAGGGGCTACCTGTGATCAAGCAGGCCATATGGCCTTGAGTGACTGTGCCTGTCTTAGGTGTGAGAGCCCCCTCCTGGAGTCTTACCTGTCATGGGAGTTTGCAACTTTGAGTGTTACAAATCCTGTCTTAGGTTGATCTCCAGCTGGACCCTCACTTACCCGTCTCTGGCCACCAGCCCTCGCTTAAGTGCCTGGCTAGGCCAGACTTGGGGGTTTCATGGTCACAGGGCGTCATCAAATGGCTCTAAGACCAAATGTTCAGAGCTGGACTCCTGAGCGGCGAGCATCTGATAGTTGATATCGACCTGGTGAAGCTGGATAGTTTCAATCTGTCTTTTAATAAAGCGAGTAAGAGCATTAATCACACAAGGCCCAATGGCTGCAAAGACAAGTGTCATGGACACGGGACCCAGGAGGGGAGTAAGGTATGGGAGGACGCCGCCAAAGGAGGACCAAAAGGGGTGTCCCTGGAGCTCTTTCCTTCGCCGATCCAGATCCTCCTGTAGTTTCTTTATCTTGTCCTGTATGAATCCTGATCTGTTAGAGTAAAAACAGCATTTTTCCTGTAAAAAAAGACAAATTCCTCCCTCCTTTGCAGTTAATAAATCTAGGCCCTGTCGGTTTTGTAAGACCACATCGGTAAGGGAGTCCAATTGGCCCTGGAGCTCAATGACAGTCTCAGATACCTCCTGGACATCATCAATAAGCTTCTGTGACAACTGTTGGTAAAGGCCTATAGAGGTGCCCAGGCATGCAGTACCCATGGCCACCCCTGCCGTAATTCCGATGCCCACTCAAATGGCTCTAAGGCCAAATGTTCAGAGCTGGACTTCTGAGCGGTGAGCATCTGATACTTGATGTCGACCTGGTGAAGCTAGATAGTTTCAATCTGTCTTTTAATAAAGCAAGTAAGAGCATTAATCACACAAGGCCAAATGGCTGCAAGGAGAAGTGTCATGGTCAACTGGCAATGGAATCAAATGCGGGGACAGGGACTGGTTAATCTCCCTTAATGTAATCAATGTCAGAGGTCAATATTCCTTATACACAAAACCCCGTCCAATTGGCTGGGAGCAATCGGTGGGCTTCACTAAAGCCACAGACAAAAACATGTTCAGCGAAGGGCACACTGGAGAGGTCAGGTACTTGATGGTTGAATTGGTGGGACAAAGCTAAGAGTCAGCATAACCAAGATTAATGCCTGTAGAATCCTTAGGACCAAGAAGAGCCTCCAGACAATAGGGGTGATTGGCTCCCGCAGGCATAAGCTGTACTGAGAGGAGGCGGGAGAAGCTGCATCCCTCAGTAGTATAATTTATGGTCCCATTATAAGGTACCGGTAGAGCTAGAGGACGTGGGGGTCCCTGTGCAAGACAAACCCAGCAATCCTTAGCTACGGAAAGAGCAGAAGTATTCAGAAGATTAAAAGCAAGTTCTAAAAGAGCTTCTGTGGGAGGGTCTAGGAGCAAGTCCCCCTTCTGTTTTGGGAAAGCAAGGGGATAATATTGAAGGCATGGGTGAAGGGCACAGGCTATCTCCTCAAGCTTATCTTCTACTATTACCTTTGCCAACTGGTCCTGAACTCTCCCTCCATCGGACACTCCCAATGGGGCTGTAACTCCCAGCACATGTCATGCCCTCCCGGAACATCCAGGCATTGGGGTTGTTTGGTCATGTATGTACTGGTGGTAAGGGGCCCCTGAACCACATTCCTCATTTCAATCAAAAATGTCTTATCACCTAGTTGGCATTGAGAGGCTTGGTAATAGCAGATCACATGAACAGCTTTGTAGGTGGTTTCACATGTCCCAGGAGGGCAGGGTCCGGGTTGCCCATCAACTGGTTTAATTATAGTAGGCTTTTTCCAACATACCCATTGTTGTTTTCCCAATCCAGTTTCTCATTTAGGAGTGAAACTCCCGCTATTTTTTGCCCACAGTCCTCAGTGCTAGAGAGAAGTCTGTCAGTAGGGAGGATACTGAAGGACCCCCCTTTGCATAGCAGGGTTTACACATCTGTCACTCAATGATGATTCAGGCCTCATGTGTATCTCCGAATCCTTCTCTCGACGGCAGGAAGATGACTGTCAGGTAGTATAAGATCAATGGAGTCTTCATGCTTTTCTGTGGAGAGAAAAGAAAGAAAATCCTCAGGGGGAGATGACTCCCTGGGAAGGTTTTTATCCTCCCCCTCTGCCAATGGAGGAAGGTATTTGATGTCCTGAGCAAGGACCCAGATGGCCTTTTTTCACTTTTGGGGAACATGCATTTAAATCTTCTCCCCGCAGTGATGAGGGCGTCTAAACCCCTCCATCCCCTGGTAAGGGGTTCCTTCCGGTGAAACTGAATGGATATGTATGAGATCTTAGAAGTCCAGTGCCTCTGGAATGGTGTTTCTAAATCTGTTTTTATCAAATTTAAAATATTAAGCATTAACAAAGCCTTCTTCAGCTGATCATGGGGGGGAAGAGACTCCCCCTTTTGATTTTGTAATTGGGCCTTAAGAATTTGATTTTGACGTTCTATGATTGCCTGTCCCCAAGGGTTATGAGGGATGCCAGTGGAGTGGGTAATATTCCAGGTCTGGAGAAACTTGGAAAAGGCCTTACTAATAAAGCAAGGGCCATTATCTGTTTTAAGTTGATCAGGCAAACCAAGGACAGTGAAGCATTGTAACATATGACTGACAGCGTGTTTAGATTTTTCCCCTGTGTGTGCCGTAGCCCAGCAGGCATGAGAGAATGTATCAATAGTGAGAAAGATATGTTCAAGTTTACCAAATGGAGGGTAATGAGTAACATCTGCTTGCAATAGATTGTTAGGTCGTAATCCACGGGGGTTAACTCCCATCTTTTGTAAAGGAGGGAGTTGAAGAAAGGGTTGGCAGGACTTGCAAGTGCAGATGATCTTTTTAAGATCTTTGATGGGCACCAAAGGATATTTGTGATGGAGGCCTCTCCAGTTATTGTGGGTTAACTCATATAAACTGGCCACTTCTTGAAAAGTTAAAGCAGATGCCATATTATCTGCCAAGGCATTTCCTTCAGATAGAAATCCAGGCAGATTTTGGTGACCTCAAAGGTGTTGGATGAAGATGGGATTAAGTCTTTGTGCCTGTAGCATCAATGGAGTTATAGGGTTAGAATCTAATTTAATATAAGCACCAAGTAGATTAGGCAGTAGCTTAACAACATAAAGGCTATCAGAAAACAGATTAAAAGGCTGAGGTACAGTGCTCAGTGCTAATACCACTGCAAACAGTTCTTTAAATTGTGCCGAACCCTCAACCTCATGGGTGACCCTCTTAAGGGGGAACAACGGTTGCCCCTTCTTATGAGGGGGAAAAGCCACCAAGGAGGCTCCTAGGTGCCCTACATCAGTAAATACAGTAAGAAAATTAAGATCAGGTTGAGGGAGGAAGAGCCTAGGGGGTCTCCAATCTAGTCTTAAAAATGAGCTCATCCATTTATGAGGGCCATAATGTCAATCAATCTTTCCTAAGTATCCTTCAAGGGCTAAAACAGCCCTGTCATTATTTCTCTGAAGCCAGGTAAAGTCTGACAGTTTAAAAGGAACAACAAGAAGGTGAGGTTCCAGCCTAAATAACCGGGTGCAAACATCTCTGCCTTTGATAATATAGTCAGCAACTTGATCAGTCATAGAATAAACTCTAGGGGCTCCCCCAACTGAGAGGTGGATCCATTGAAGGGGGTCACCTCCTTGTGCCAACATTGCAGTACATAACATCTCTCCAGTAAAAAGATAAAGGACAGTGGGAAGGCCAGGATCATATCTCTTTAAGGCAGAATGATCTATTGCTTGTTGAATTTTGTGAAAAATTTTACATGATAAGGAGTGAGGGTCACCTGGGAGGAGAGATCCAAGCCCTTCAAAAGATCAAATAAGGGAGACAGTTCCTCAGTGGTAATAGGTATCTATGATCTCATCCAGTTAATTTCTCCCAGGATTTTTTGGAGTTGAGGCAGTGTATAAGAATCTTTAATATGTAACTGAGGCTTAAAAGGGGATACCGTATCAAGAGACAACACAGAGCCCAAGATCTTAAAAGGAGGGACAGTCTGAATCTTATCAGGAGAGAGACCCCAAAATTATGTCATCCATATAAATGTAAAATAAAATGTTAGGGCGGTTAAGCAAGGATAAGAAGGATTATGAACAGGAGGGATGGGGTTGGAGGGCCACACCAGAAACAAGGAGAGAAGGGACCATGTTACAGCAGAGAAAATAGGCCTCCATCAAAGACTCAAATAAGTAATGAGGCATCTGATTAAGTTCACAGACTTTTGTTCCTGATCATTTACTACTGAGGGGGTATGATCTCACCAGAAGAGGAGGGCATATAGTCTGGCAGATAAAAAGTAACCGTTGTGCAAATTGGTGATAGACCCCTCCCTCACTGTGGTTTCCCACTTTTATTACATCTACCTTTGAATGGGCTTTTATCACAAGACTGAAGTTTAACAGCTTTTTGTCTCTGGCCAGGGGGTAACATACAATGCCCACCAGGATGGAGTGAAGGGCATTGCAGGAGCAGCAAAACTGCAAAAGAAAACCAACAAATCACAATCTAGAACTTCAGAGACTCTATATCAACCACCCAGAACTAGGCCAGCTTAATCTCTCCCCATCCTGAAGCTCAGGGAAATTTGCGGAAGAGGGGGCGGTAAGAGTGTAAGAGCAAAAGGATGGGAGGAGCAATGATATGTAAGATACTCCATACAAGTTAGGGCTGAAGCAATCATAATTGGACTTTACATGCCCTGCACATTGTCCAACACACTATTGACCCCACAAAGTCTAGCATCTGCTAAAGGCACCAAGATCTTTGGAGGCAAGGGATTGGCAGCCACAGCAGTGTTCCTATACCTAAGGGGAACACGGGAAAGGGTTCAGGGTAAGGCCACTGGGTCCTTGTACGTCATCGGAGAGGAGGGCCCAGAGGAAAATCAGGCATGCACAAGAAAGGACTCTCTGGGAATAGGGGCGGGAGGCACTGGGGGATGGGAAAAGAGGGGAGTGGGGAGGAGGAACAGGGGGTACGGGGGGAGGAGGAGGGAGGGAGGGAACTGGTGTACCTATTAAGTTTGTATGAGCTGAAATAATAATAAAAAAATGTATTAATTAAAAAAAAGTATAAAAAAAAAGAAAATTTGTGACAAAAAATACTGACAGATTGGGGGGCTATTGGCCATTCCCTGAGGCAGGACAGTCCATTCATATCTTAAATCCACCCCCCGGAAGTTAACAGAGGGAACAGAGAATGCAAATTTTTCTGCATCTTCTGGATGCAAGGGAATGGAGAAAAAACAAACTTTAATGTCAATAATAGTCAAATAATAATCTTTGGAAATAGCTGGAATCCAGGGCAGACCCCTTTGAGGGGTCCCAAAAGGAATCATCCTTTCATTTATTTTTCTTGTCATGTAAATGTCTCCATCAGTCATTGGCCTTCTTAATAACAAAAACAGGGGAATTCCAAGGACTAGTAGATGGTCATACATGTCCCAAAGACAATTGCTGTTCTATAAGTATATGAAGCTGTTGTAATTTGTGGGCAGGTAGTGGCCAGTGCTCAACCCATATAGGGTCTCCTGGTGTCCATTGAATTTTAGGGACCAGGGGGTGAGCAGTGGCCTTTATGATTGGGGGTAAACCGGAGGATGATTCTGCCTTAGGTGCTCAAAATAAAGGTCATCCCTGTAATTTGGGTGACTAGCCCTACCGGCCTCAAACTGTTGTTCATATTCTTCATGATCAAGTACATCCTCATAAATGCCCTTATGATCAGTTGTAATATAGGCCTCAGCTTCTCCAAGAATATCCTGGCCCAGAAAATTAGCAGTAAGGCCAGATACCACTAGGGGGCATACCTCTCCATGGTTCCTGTTGGGATCAGACCAAGGCTAGTAATCAGTAGTCTCCCAGGAGGTAGACTGTCCACCCATTCCTAGTAATGGGGGGCCCAGGGCCAGCCGCCAGGCTGAAGGCACTTCTCTTTCCTTATGACTGTGCGGTCAGCTCCTGTGTCAATGAGGAACTTGAAACTCTTTCTGCCAATGGTGAGGGACAGCTAAGGTCTCAGCCCCGGGACTAGAGGCACAGTCCAATGAGTTCTGATAGCTCTCTTCCCCTTATTTAATGGGACTGGGGATGGCCTTGGAGGGAGTTTAAAGGCTTCCCTCGAACATCCACTTTAGATCTGCAGTCTTTAGCCCAGTGAAATCCCTTTCTACATCTCCGGCAGGGGGTTCGAGGACCCTCCCCCAGTGGGGCTTTAGCCTTAAGTGGGCACTCCCTTCTAAATTGACCCTCTTGCCCACAACCAAAGCAGTTTCGTTCCCCTTTTCCAGGGAGAACTTGCTGGAGGGCACACACCAGGGTGTCAATTGATTCCTGCCTATCAGCTTCTCTGGCTGAGCACAAAGCCATAGCCATGGCCCTAGCATTGGTGGGCAGTGTGGGAAGTAGTGCCTATGTCCCTGGTGGCTACAATCCACCTAGCCATATTTTTATCCTTAAGGCCTGCACAGGCCAGCTTGTGATCCTGATTCACACCTTCTCAGACTAGAGATCTTTCAAACTGCTCTCACGTAGGTCCTGGGGGAACATTGCAATCTAGGCTTTTCTCCACTCTCTCAATGAAAGAGGCGAGGTCCTCATTTGGTCTCTAGGACAATTCAGAAATGGGGAACTCAGTTGGGCCATCATCTAGCCTTTTCCAGGCATTAGTGCCTGCAGTCCTCACTTGGTCTCAAAAGGGGTCAAGGATAGCTGCCTGTTGAGCCTCGGTAGAACATTGGGCTTCAAACCCAGCAAGCATACCATAGGTGATAGGGATCGAAGGGTTGGCCTCCTGATTCGTCTGTCCCTGAGTTCTACATTCATCTTGAAAAAAAGCACTCCACTTGATAAAGAGTGCCCCAGAGAGGACGGGTTTAGCTTAATCCATCCAGTCTTGGGCTGTGCAGGGCTGATGAACAAGCCTTAAAAGGATGGTCTCTGCCCAAGGGGAGTTGGGCTCATCCTCAGCTACAGCTTTTTTCAAGTCTTTGATCTCAGTAGCTGTCCAAGGGTACCATGCTGCAGGGTGATTTCCCCCTGGCATAATGTTAAATGGGAAAAGCTTGGTCAGCCCTGAGGGAGGACATATGGGAGGAGCAGAAGGGGATAGAAAGGGGTTTGTGGGAGGTGATCAAGAGGTCGCAAGAGCAAAGGAATCAGGGGGGGAGTGATGACGGCAGTCACCGGGCTCTCACGGGGGGCAGTTTCACTTCATCTTCTGGTCTATTATCCCCTTCCACCCCAGTTCCCCTTTTCTCCTTAGGAGGCCGTGGGGGAAAACAACTCTTGAGGGTGCCTATGGTGGTTAGGACCCCCAAGGGAGGAATTTCCCCTTCTGTTTTTGGGCCTTTAGAATCATCTTCTCTATTTGGTCCCAAATGTCTCAATCAAATAAATTGCTCTAAGGTAGCCATAGGGCCACCTTGAGCAAGCAGGACCATGATTGCTGTGCTTAGTTATCTGTGAAGTTCAAACCTCTGCTTTTTAAAAGCACTCATAGGGAGTTCAGGGATGGATCAGCCTGGGACGAGGACTGCCCCATAATTTATGAGGGTACACTCACCAGAAGATCGACTTTTCCGTCACCGAGTTGAGACTGCCTCACATGGAGCACCAGTCTGCAGGACTCAGGGGCCACTGCAGGTAGTGAGGCTAGGGACGACCAGACCAGTCAGGCGACCTGTGGGGCTGAGCAGGTGATGAGTGTCCCAGCACAATGAACACAATGGAGCTGGGAAGTCTGTCAAAGCAGGAACTCTACTTTATTAAACAGGGGGGTGAAGTACATAGATTGTACAGTGGAGGGAATGGTGAAGGGTGGTGTGATTATGGGGTAATCAATAGGAAGTGATTAAGTGACCAGAAGGTGGTTGAATAGGTGTGACATCATCCCAGGGAAATGAAACTTTCCTGTGGAGATGAGATTCGAAACCTAAAGTCAAGTACTGAAACTCTAGCCAGGCCCAGGAAGTTCTAGCAGGCCTCAGGCCTGGTAAAGAGGCCCAAAAAATGTCCATATTTTTGGGCCTGTCATTATTAGCTTTTATATATATATATATATATATATATATATATATATATATATACACACATACACACACATACACATAAACACACACACATATATATATATATATATATATATATATATGGAATATTGTATTTTTGTGCATGTTTCTGTGGGCCTGTATGTATCAAAAGGCATTGTGTGTCTGTGGAGGCTCTTATTCCTATATGTTTTGATCTGGGATTTCCCAAGTTCTGCCTTCCAGGACTAGAATTTCAAACTTACACCATTTCTACCCCAGCATTTTTACTTGGGTTCTGGGATCAGAGTTCAGATCGTTCTGTTGTCAAGGAAAAAAACCTAAACCCTAAGCCATCTCTCCAGGCCTAAATTTATAATTTTAAATGCTTATTATAATTATTAATGCTGGTAAACTTTCAGATTCACGTTTTAAATACTGAAATATCTTTCTGAAATAAATTATTCCTTTATCTCTTTTGAATCAATAGAGATTGATGTTTAAATTTATAATTTATGTGTTCATAAATTATGATGAACTATCCTGATATTAGAGAAATATTTAATGTAAGATTATATATTATGATAATTCAAGTGAATGTATGTATATACTAAATGAATTCTCTACTTTAATATTTATAATTCAGAACATTCATATTCTGTGATTAATAATAGTTTCAGGTCATTTGGTAGATGGGTACAAGTTTAGTTATTATTTCAAGGCATGACATGATATTCCCTTGAAGACAGAAAAAGCTATCATTTTAATGAATAGATATTAGTAAAATTTGAGCAGTGAAGTTTAAAATGATAATAAAATGAAGGCACGTCTTCCTTTGTGCATATTGTGAACACTAGGGAATGAATGATGCAAAATTCATTGACTTTGGTTCAAATGGGATTTAGTATACATTACATTTTTCAAACACCTTTATCTTATAAGTTTTTTTTCCTTAGGATCATTTGCCTACTCAATAGGGAAAAGAAAATCCACTGACAAAATTACACAAAATGTAAAAACAGAATTTAATGTCTTGTTCTACTGTATGTATCAAAGGAACAGAATTTAGACAGTTGCATTGCTCAAAGGTAATATGCAATATAGTGCTCAAGGAATAGATACTTAATCAGACAACCAAGTAAGATTTAAAAACAATTTGGGGAAAATGTTAGATTTTAGTAGAGAAAAAGACTTTAAATTATCCAACAAAGACAAAAAGAGCATGTCATAGAAAAGTAGAAGTTACCTTAGAAAAATTAAGGGAACAAGTAGTAAAAAGTAGAAAAGATATTAAACAGGAATATGTAAACCCAAAAGCCTAGAAATGTGAAAAGGTATAGGAAAATAAGCAATAACAGCAACAAAAGGGCCTTTCACCACTCCGACGCCCAGGACACGCACAGTCCACCTGGGACTCACCAAGACCAAGGTAAGCTCCGTCCCCGCCCACCCTCAGAACCCCAGGCCAAATAATTCAGTTCAGTGAAAAATGCACAGAAATTGAAAGAAGATCTTAAGAGTTAAAACGACAACGCCCAAGTCAAAGTGCAAATCCATGAGAAAAAACACTCAAGTAAACAAATCTCCCACTGAAAGAATTAATCCCATAATGTTAGACTCCAACAAGAACAAACCCACAGAAAATGGCCAACAAAGCCTAACCCAGGATGACAACTTTAAAAACATGATCATTACCATGTTCAATACTATGAAAGAGGAAATCCAGGAAGAATTAAATAACCGAATCAATTGCTTTGAAGAGGAACACAACAGACACTTGGAGGAGTTGAAACAGTGCAAGAAACAAAAACAGGCATAGAGCAGTTTAAACAGACTCAAGCAGAGTTTAAAACTGAACTAAAAGACAAGTTATCTTCAACCCAGAACTCCACAGAGAGTCTTATCAGCAGAACTAACGAAGCAGAAAACAGAATTTCAGACCTTGAAGATAAAGTAGGAGTATTAACCAGCTCAATGGAAGAGGTTGTTAAAGCCAAAAAGATACTTGGGAGAAATATTCAAGAGATACAGGACACCCTGAAGAAGCTTAACATGCGTATTCATGGAAGACCAGAGCCAGAATCTCAAAATACCACACCTGAGGAAATTTTCCAAATGATCATCAAGGAAAACTTTCCTCATCTAAAAAAAGAGAGGCCCATACATATACATGAGGCATTCTGCACCCCAAACAGATATGACCAAAACAGAAGCACGCCACGGCAAATAATAGTCAAAACACTCCACATTCAAGATAAAGAACTGGTGCTAAGAGCTTCAAGGGAGAAAAAACAAGTCACTTTTAAAGGTAAACCTACTAAAATAACAAATGACTTCTCAGTCGAAACAGTAAAAGCAAGAGCTTGGAGAGACATATTTCAACTATTGAATGAGAAAAATGTCAACCCAGGCTGATATACCCCGCAAAACTATCCATCATAATCGAGGGAGAAAGAAAAATCTTCCAGCACAAAGAAAACTTGAAGGGATACATGTCCACCAAACCAGGCCTTCAAAAAATGCTAGAAATGATACTGAAGCTTGAAGAAAAAACAGGCATATCCAAGAGAACAGAAGGGAAGCATAACTCCATTAAAAGCGAAGCAATATACTTACAAAAACTACTAAACATAATAAATGTCTGGAATCAAAAATAGTTTCTCCAATATAACAATAAATGTTAATGGAATTAACTCACCAATCAAGAGACACAGATTACAAATTTGGATTAAAAATCACAATCCATCAATCTGCTGCCTGCAGGAAATCCATCTCACCACAAAAGATAGGCATGTCCTAAAAATAAAAACCTGGTCAACAATTCTACAAGCTAATGGAAGCAGAAAACAGGCAGGGGTAGCCATTATGTTATCGGACAAAGTGGACATCAAACCAAAGAAAATTATAAGAGACACGGATGGATACTACATTTTAGACACAGGTACAATTTACCAGGAAGACTTCACAATACTGAACATATATGCACTCAATAAGGCTCCTCCCACATTCATTAAGCAAACCCTACAACATCTAAAGCAAGAAATCAAGCCTCAAATGATAATTCTTGGGGATTTCAATACCTCCCTCTCAACATGGGATAGATCTACATGTAAAAAAACTTAACAGAGACACTTTGGAGCTTAACCAAATCGTTACTGAAATGGACCTGAAAGATCTCTATTGAACTTTTCATCTGCACACCAAAGAATACACATATTTCTCAGCAGCACACAGAACTTTCTCCAAAATAGATCGAATATTGGGCCACAAAACGAATCTCCACATATACAGGAAAGTTGAAATTCCAGCCTGCACCTTATCAGACCACCACGACCTAAAGCTTGACATCCACAACACAATAAGCAACAGAAAGTACACTAACTCCTGGAAAATTAACACTATGATGCTGAATGAGAATTGGATTCAGGAAGAAATTACAAAGGAAATTCAAGATTCCCTGAAAGTGAAAAATAATGAAAATACAACTTACCAAAATCTCTGGGACACAAAGAAAGCTGTCCGAAAGGGTAAGTTCATAGCTCTTAATGCCTACATCGAAAAAATGGAAACATCAGAAATAAATAAATTAACAATGCAGCTAAAAGCTTTAAAGACACTAGAGCAATCTGATCCCAAAAGCACTAGAAGGGAGGAGATTAGCAAAATAAGGGGAGAAATATCTGAAATCGAGATTAGGAAAATGATACAGAAATTCAACCAGTCAAAAAGCTGTTTTTTTGAAAAAATCAATAAGATTGATACTCCCCTAACTAAATTAACCAAAAGCAAGTGAGAGAAAACTCATATTAACAAAATTAGAAATGAAAATGGTGTTATCACTACAGATACCCAAGAAATCCAGAGAATTATAACATCATATTTCAAAAACTTGTACTCTGAGAAATTTGACGACACAAAGGAGATGGATGAATTCCTAAGTAAACACACCTTACCTAAATTGAATCAGGAAGTTGTGAATTGTTTAAATAGTCCTATAACATATGAGGAAATCAAGGAAGTAATCTCAAATCTTCCCACCAAAAAATGTCCTGGACCAGATGGATTCAGTACCGAGTTCTACCAGACATTTAAGCAGTTAATAACACCAATACTCCTTAAAATGTTCCATCAAATAGCAAAGGAAGGAACATTACCAAATTCCTTCTATGAAGCTAATATCATCTTAATCACAAAACCTAATAAAGATACACTTAAAAAAGAAAACTATAGGCCAATCTCTCTGATGAACACAGATGAAAAGATTCTCAATAAAGTCTTAGCAAATCAGATTCAAAAACATATCAAAAAGATCATTTACGGGGATCAAGTAGGCTTTATCCCAGGCACACAAGGTTGGTTCAACATACGCAAATCAATAAATGTAATTCATCATATAAACCAGTCCAATGTTCAAGACCACATGATACTCTCGATAGATGCAGAAAAAGCTTTTGACAAGATCCAACAGCCCTTTATGATCAAAACCAAAGAGAAGGTTGGAATGGCAGGAACATTTATTAATACAATAAAAGCTGTATACAAAAAGCCAACAGCAAAGATTATACTCAATGGGGAAAAACTTGAAGCATTCCCACTTCGATCAGGAACTAGAGAAGGCTGTCCACTGTCACCACTTCTTTTCAATATTGTACTTGAAGTCTTAGCTGAAGCCATAAGACAAGAAAGGGACATAAAAGGGATTCAAATCGGCAAGGAAGAAGTCAAGTTATCTCTATTTGCAGATGACATGATCCTATACCTGAGTGATCCCAAAAACTCCACCAGAAAGCTCCTGCAACTAATACAGAAATTCAGCAGGGTGGCAGGATATGAAAAAAATGTACAAAAATCAGTGGCCTTCCTATATGCCCAGAATGAAAGAAGTGAAAAAACCCTGAGAGAGTCAATCCCATTTACTAAAGCCCCTAAAAAAATGAAATACCTTGGTATAAACCTAACCAAGGAAGTAAGTGACCTTTACAATGAAAACTTTAAAACCCTAAAGAAAGATATTGCAGAAGACAGCAGAAGGTGGAAAGACCTCTCATGTTCCTGGATTGGGAGAATCAACATCATAAAAATGACCATCCAACTAAAGGCAATATACAAATTCAGTGCTATACCAATTAAAATCCCAAAGCAATTCTTTAAAGACAGTGACCGAAAAATCTCAAAATTCATATGGAGGCACAAAAGACCCAGGATAGCAAAGACAATCCTGAATAACAAAAACACTGCTGGAGGTATTACCATACCATACCAAACCTTAGTCTATATTACAAATCCATAGTTATAAAAACAGCCTGGTACAGGGGCTCCAAAATAGACACACAGATCAATAAATAAGGGTTGAAGACCCAGATATAAGCCTACAAAATTACAGCCATTTGATCTTTGACAAAGGTCCCAAAAAATCCAATGGAAAAAGAACAGTATCTTTAACAAATGGTGCTGGCAAAACTGGATCTACACATGCAGAAGATTAAAACTGAAGTACAAGACTTAATTCCAAATGCATTAAAGACCTTGATATAAGGCCAGAGACTATAAAAACCATAGGTGAAAGGGTAGGGAACTCCTTCGAGCTGATAGGGCTAGGCCAACAGTTCTTAAACATTCAATGGCACAGTCACTGCTACCAACTCTCAACAGTTGGGATCTTGTGAAATTAAAGAGCTTCTGTTCAGATAAAGAGATAGTAACAGGAGCTCAAAGGCAACCCACACAATGGGAGAAAATCTTCACTAACAACATACCTGATAGAGCTGTATCATCCAGAGTGCACAAAGAACTTAGAAAACTAAACACCAAGGAAACTAATGGCCCAATTAAAAGTTGGGCCCTGGAACTTAAAAGAAACTTTACCAGGGATGAAATTAAAATGTCTAAAAAATATCTTAAAAAATGTTCCACATCCTTAGCCTTCAGGGAAATACAAATCAAAACTTCCTTGAGATATCATCTCACCCTGGTCAGGATGTCAAAAATCTACAATACAAAAAATACCAAGTGCTGGAGAGGATGTGGAGAGAGGGGAACTCTCCTACATTGCTGGTGGGAATGCAGGCTTATATAGACACTCTGGCGAGCCATCTGGAGATTCTTTTTTTTAATTTTTTTTATTATTTATTCTATTGTGCACGTATGCATGTGTGTGTGTGTGTGTGTGTGTGTGTGTGTGTGTGTATGTATGTGTATGTGTGAGTGTAGAACCATGGACGAATTCGGGAACCACCATGGACCACCTCCACCTCCTCCTTCTTTACTCTGCCCCTGGATTCACAGGCTCTGCTCTACCAGGACCAGAAGTGCAGGCCGCCCCCTCTTCTGCCTGGCGTCTATACGTGGGGTCTAGGATACCAACTCAGGACCTTCTGCCTGCAAGGCAGAGGCTTAACCCCTGAGCTACCTCTCCAGCCCCATCTGGAGATTCTTAAAGAAATTAAAGATTGAAATGCCATTTGACCCTGCTATTCCACTTTTGGGAATAACCCCACATACAGCAAAAATTCACCTTGATAGCAGAAGCACAACCATGTTCATAGCAGCACTGTTTACAATAGCAAAGTCATGGAATCAACCCAAATGTCCAACAGTTGACAAGTGGATAAGGAAACTGTGGTACATCTGTACAATGGATTACTACTCAGCCATCAAAAATGATGAATTAATGGAATTTGCCGGGAAATGGATGTTATTAGAAACAATTATATTAAGTGAAGTATCCCAGACCCAGAAAATTAAGCCCCATATGTACTCCCTAATAGGTGGCTCCTAGTACCAAACCCACCCAGCCTACCTACAGACATTCAAAGATAAACCTCTGTAATACCTACAGTAATTCTTAGGATTATGAACAGGAGAGATGGGGTAGGAGGGCCACACCAGAAACAAAGAGAGAGGGGACCATGTTACAGCAGAGAAAATAGGCCTGTATCAAGGACTCCAAGTAAGTAATGAGACATCTGGTTAAGTTCACAGACTTTCATTCCTGATCATTTACAACTGAAGGGGAGGGCATATAGTCTGGCAGATAAGAAGTAACCATTTTGCAAATGGGTGATTGACCCCTCCCTCACTGTGGTTTCCTACTTTTATTACATCTACCTCTGAAGATACTCTTTTAAAAGACTCTAGTTTAACAGCTTTTTATCTTTTTTATCTCTGGCCAGGGGGTGACATCCAATACCCATCAAGATGGAGTGAAGGGCATTGCAGGAGCAGCAAAACCACAAAAGAAAATCAAGGAACCATAATCCAGAACTTCAGAGACTCAATATCAACCACCTAGAACTAGGCCAGCCTAATCTCTCCCCATCCTGAAGCTCAGGGAAATTTGCGGAAGAGGGGGCGGTAAGAGTGTAAGAGCACAAGGATGGGAGGAGCAATGATATGCAAGATACTCCATACAAGTTAGGGCCGAAGCAATCATAATTGGACTTTGCATGCCCTGCGCAATATCCCACACACTATTGACCCCACAAAGTCTAGCATTTCCTAAAGGCACCAAGATTCTTGGAGGAAAGGAATTGACAGCCATAGTAGTGTTCCTATGCTTAAGGGGAACACAGGAAAGGGTTCAGGGAAATGCCACTGTGTCCTTGTAGGTCATCGGAGAGGAGGGCCCACAGGAGAGTCTGGCATGCACATTAAAGGATTCTCCGGGGTTTGGGGGGGGGAGGCACTGGGGGATGGGGAAGAAGGGGTGAGAGGAGCGGGAACAGGGGGGCCGGGGGGGGGGGGGAGGGAGGGAGGGAACCGATGTATCTATTAAGTTTGTATGAGAGGAAATAATAATGAAAAATGTTAAAAAAAACAGCATCAAAAGGGAATATAATTTGTAATACACATAGAACAAGAAAATTAAATTTTTAAAACTAAGAATTGATTATTGTTAAGCTTATATATATTGAAGGTTTGTTTTCTATTCTATAAAATTGGAATTTGAAAGAGTGAAGGTGAAGAATTTATGGATAATACCCCTCATTTACTGACTCTTAATGGTTAATGCTGGTTTTAAGAAACCTGCTTTATTTTGTGGTGTTCCCATTGATATACCCCATGCTCCATCAAGTGCCCAGAAATGCAATATTGAAATTAAGTCACACACATACACACAGAGGGAGGGAGAGAGAAAGAGAGAGAGAGAGAGAGAGAGAGTGCCATGAACTTGGGGAGAGAGCTGAGAAAAAAAAGTATTTCAGTGCAATAAGAAGATGCAAAAATATAGTGTAATATAGCCTGAGAATCATTAAAATTTATTGCATATATTCATGAAAGTATCAACAAATAAAAAAGAAAGGAAAAATCATGTTCATGCTTTGTTGCTACAAAAACTTTTTTCCATCCAATACAATATGCTGAATTGATCAAACTTTAAACAAAATTCAGTCTATTTGAATTATCCCTAATGTATGATGTGAAATAATTGCCATCTAAGTCATTATCAATGTTCAGATAATTTACACATACATCACACCAAAGATAAATCAAATATCACTTTTGAATTAAATTTTGAATGTGAAAGCTTTATCATGAGCAACATTTATTAACTGTATGACATTCTTTCAGGGAAAACAAAAACAGAAACATGTAATAAATAGCACCAAAATGCTAAAAGAACTTTAAATGCTACAAATTAACTAATATTTTTAACTCCAAAGCTACTAAACTACAATGGACAAAAGAGAAGGGGAGTTCAACTAACCAGAAAAGACAAGATAATAAACTTCTAACCCCAGTAAAATTGAGTAGTAAATTTATGAATGTAATAGTAGTAGTCGTGCAGTATCAAATGAACTCTCAGGAAGTTGGATACTATAGGGGGACACTCAAGCTCAAAATCTCCATTTTTTAAAGATGAATGCCAAGGGCATTTCTTGGAGTCTCTTTTGTAGTGTGCCTCTTATGCCAACCAAATTGTGTGCCTCCTATGGTAGTTTTAGGATAACTCCTGTTGATATTCCTGCAAGGGGCAGGGATGGATATTTTGTCCTATATCAAAATGTGGTCTAAGGCCAAGATGTTTTTTTCATGTTTCTTCCTGTTCTCTGCAAGCCATCTAGACATTAATTAACAAGTCTAAAGGTTGGGTACAGAGCTTTATTCTTGACTTTTGTACACATCAGCAGCCTGTTCTTTCTCCACAATGAATGGTGCCATTGGGGCATATTAACATATCTAAGGATTGGCTGGCCTGTATTGTTGATGATGGTCCCACTTATTGTTGACCTTGCATCTTTAGTCTGTCTGCCACTATTGACATCATCTTTTCCTGCAATGTAAAGATATCACTCCATTGGTTCCTTTCATGGTATATAAGGGATTTGATTCCATAATAAACATGACTTGGTTTTAGCTTTTCCAAGTTCCCTTCTTGACCTAGCCCGATTCAATTCCTGCTGATCCTACTCTGGTACACCTATTAGGATTGTGAGGTAAGTGTGCAGGTCATAGAACCTTATAAGATACTTTTTGTTGTAGCCCTGAGGAGGGACTCATTTATTCTACCTGTGAATACAATATCAATAACATAGACTATGTGAATATTAATTTTTGCCAAATATTATCTCAAAGAAATTGTCATTAGACTCTTTTCTATAGAGTCAATTAAATTATATTCCAGATTTTTTTCCTTGAGATTCATATGCATTCAGGACATTTGTTTACCTAATCATATTGAGATGTTCAGAAACTTAATTCTATATAAAAAAGTTTAACAATCCAAAGTTTATGCAGATATAACTGAAAATTACATATTTCATAAAGACAAGCTATAATATTTGTCTGCAAATTCACATTTGGTGCAATACCATTTCATTGCTCAACTTCTTGTCAACAATCTATAGATCTTCACTATCAAACTATACAACTAAGTTACAAAATGCAATTTTATAGAAATTCATGAGAGACATGACACAACAAAAAGTGTAATATACCTTTATTGCTTCTTTTTCTTTTAAAAAATCTCATGTAGTCTTTATATACTTTTGTCTTCTGTGTCCATTGACCACTAATATTAAAAACCCTCCTGACAACACATTTTAATAAGTGAATGATCAACTAAGAAATTCCAAAGTATTTTTTTAAACATGAAGACACTCAACTGTAAAATCAATGGGCTAAGTTCAGATTGTGGTAGTTCAGAGAATTCAAAGTTATAAAGAAAGCTATCAAATAGCTAGCCAGTCAAGAAAAAGTGAAAGAAAAAAATTGTAGAAATGTTAAAGGCTTTCTCACTTATTCTCTGACACTTTCTATCCTTCAGTTAATTCTTGGTCAGAAAGCAAAAGTGTCCCAATTCTTAATTGTCTCCTAAGAATCAGAGCTAAGCTTAAGTTACATGAAAAATTGTCAACATTTTGGAGGCTGACTAAAAAACAGGATTGTGTTTTGGCTCACACAAGGCCAGAATGAAAAGTCGGGGGAAAAAAGTACTAGGCATTCCTTTTGGAATCTGCAGAGTGATGACCTGTAAATGTCTTGCTGTTTTTTTAAGGTAGGCATAAACTGACTACCAGGTTGAAAAGGTCCAGAAATACAAGATATTGAAAAGCACTTCTGTGTACCTGAGACTAAGGAAAGGACACTCAGTAATACTGGAGGGTCATATTTTTACAAAAGCCCTGGAAAATAAAGTTTTATTCCTTTACCTGAGGCTATGTTCAAGCAAATCTGGGTATAAATAGATTTTTGGAGAAAAACAGCTCATTTGTTTAAGAACTAAATAGGAAGCTATAAATTGTATGTCCTGCAGTGAATTTAGAAAATGTGGCACTTTGTGAAATTAAAAACTGTCCTTCCTCATAGTCAGTTGTAAGCAACTGAAATAATTTTCCCTAGAGTACAGAACAATAATAATATGTCCATTCTGACCATATCAACAGTGTTTAACAGTCCCTGAAGAGCAATTAACAGAGAAAAGAGAAAGAGAGACAAGGAAGGAAGGAAGGAAAGAAGGAAGGAAGGAAGGAAGGAAAGAAGGAAGGAAGGAAGGAACGAAGGAAGGAAGGAAAGAAGGAAGGAAGGAAGGAAGGAAGGAAGGAAGGAAGGAAGGAAGAAAGGAAGGAAGGAAGGAAGGAAGGAAAGAAGGAATTCAATTTGAAAAGAGAGAAGTAAAACAAGCTCTAGTGCTGATGATAGGTAGTATAAGTAGGAAATCTAAGAGTTCCAATGTAGAAAAAAACCGAATTTTTGTATCTAATAGAGAAGTTCAGAAAAATTTAGAGAGAAAGCTTCACATGAAAACATCATTGTTAATACACAAT
Organism: Typhlomys cinereus; assembly: GCA_023101885.1. Lineage (NCBI taxonomy): Eukaryota > Metazoa > Chordata > Mammalia > Rodentia > Platacanthomyidae > Typhlomys > Typhlomys cinereus. The sequence continues at coordinate 6,671,657 of JALPQD010000022.1, read as the reverse complement.
AAATGTTTCATCAATAAAGAAATTAGGAAAAATAAGTGCTTGCACCTCATTAGAGTGGAGGATGCAGAGGGAAGTTTGATATTTACACTAAAGGATGCTCCAGGGATTGGGGGGAACAAGGGGGGTCAATGGGAGAAAGGGCAGGAGAAGGGTGAAAGGAAGGGGAAAAGGGGGGGAGGGAGCAAGGGGGAACAGGGAGGGGTGGAGGGAGGGAGGGGACCAGGTACCTATTAAGTTTGTATGATTGGAAAATTAATAAATAAATAATTAAAAAAAGAATGAACCAAGTAGACAAAATGTTTACACATTAAAAAATACAAGAACATTGTTAAAACTAAAAAAGCATATGTAGAAGTAAATATTCCTTTAACAAATTAGAAGTTATAGTTTTCCAAATATCAACACTAATCAAAGTTAACTAAAAGTGCAAGCTTTCTAAATCTCAATATATGTTTAAAAAACTATGCTAAAACTTATATGGAATATTAACATCCCTAAAGAGTGAAATAACCGCAAAAAAAAACACTTTGAATAGAAACACAAGAGACACTTGGAGGAGATGAGAAAAACAATTCAATTCTCTGACTTCAAACACATGACAAAGCTACTAATCAAAAAGATTTGACGGGCTGGAGAAGTGGCTCAGAGGTTTAACCCTCTGCCTTGCAGGCAGAAGGTCCTGAGTTCGGATCCTAGACCCCATGTATAGACGCCGGGAGGAAGCAGGGGCGGCCTGCACTTCTGGTCCTGGTAGGGTGGAGCCTGTGAATCCCGAGGCAGAGTAAACAAGGAGGAGGAGGTGGTCCATGGTGGTTCCCGAATTCGTCCGTGGTTCTACACACGCATACACACACACACGCACATACATGCGCACAATTGAATAAAAAAAAAGATTTGACAAGAATAAGGACAAATATATGTGCAATAAACTACCACAAACAAACAAGTAAAACCTAACATATTTTTTCAAATGATTTTCATGAGGGACCCAAAACTATTTAATGTAAGCAAGAACAATTCTTTCATGAATAGGAAAACTGGATATCTAAATTCCAAAGAATGAAATTACATTTTTAATGCTAATAGCTAATGATACATTATTATTATTACAAAGAAGAAAGAGCTGTATGACATTAAAAATCAGCACTGATTTCATGACTTGGGCCTGTCAAATTGACCAGTTACTTTTTAATAGACACAATATCCCATTATTAAGCAATGGAAAGCATTGGTATACACATAGAAGTGATATTTAAAAAATATTTTTGCTTTCTGCCCGGTACACGTGTGGTCAAGGGAGGACAAACTGCTCCTCAGGTAAACCCCCTAGCCCACCCCCAGGTCCCAGGGTACCTACACATCCTAGCTCCTCCTACCAGCCAGCCAGAGCAGCATCCAGTCTGCTCTGCACTAGGGAAGGACCCTAGGACACAGCCCGGGTCCCAGGTGAACTGCCCTACAACTAGAAGCTCTGCCCTTTCTGCCCAGGAAGTGGGTAGTCCAGGGAGGACACACTGCTCTTCAGAATTTAACAGAGTCCAAAGAAAACCCAATTAAAGCTTTAGGGAACAAATGCCATATATCTGAAGTCCTCTAAAATCATCCTATCACATGGGAGAGATTTTTCACATCCAGGTCAAAGATAAGTAAACTCCTTTTTACCATCCTGTTCCTTTCAATTTTTAGTTGCTGTAGTTTAATTTTTCCATATAGCCACCCGCAAAATATATACAACTTCACACTCACACTCACATATCACCAAGGTACTAAATTGTAAAAGTGCACTATCATACTAATCTTCACTCCCTGTACACTAAACCTGATTTAATTGATGCAGTAACAGTCTAATAGCCTCATCTAGGAATAATAACAACAGACAAGCATACCCACCTCCAAGGCAAACACCAGTAATAACTGGTCCAGAGTAGTAATACCAACTAATTCAGTCCAGTCAAAAACACAAAGAAACTGAAAGAAAGTCTCTTGATAAAAAAACAATGCCCAGGTCACAGCACAAATCCATGAGGAAAAAAAGCCAAGAAAACAAATCTCCCACCAAAAGAATTAGCCCCATAATGATAGAGTCCAACCAGAACAAATTCACAGAAAATAGCTAAGAAAGACATACCAAAGAGAATGACTTTCAAAGCATAATCATTACCATGATCAATACTATGAAAGAAGAAATCCAGAAGTTAAATAACCGCAAAAAACCACTTTGAACAGAAACACAAGAGACACTTGGAGATGAGAAAAACAATTCAAGAAAACAAATTAGGTATAGAACAGTTAAAACTGTCTGAAGCAGAGTTTAAAATTGAACTAAAAGACAAGTTACCTTCAACCCAGAACTCAACAGAGAGTCTTATCAGCAGAACTAACAAAGCAGAAAATAGAATTTCAGATATTGAAGACAAAGTGGAAGAACTAACCAGCTCAATGTAAGATGTTGTTAAAGCCAAAAAGATACTTGAGAGTAATATTCAAGAGTTATGGGACACCTTAAAGAAGCCTACATGCACATTTATGGAATACCAGAGCAAGAGTCCCAAAATACAACACCTGAGAAAATTTTTCAAATTATCAACAAGGAAAACTTTCCTCATGTGAAGAAAGAGAGGCCCATCCAAATACAAGAGGCATTCCCCACCCCAAATAGATATGTCCAAAATAGAAACTCACCATGGCAAATAATAGTCAAAACACTCCACATTCAAGACAAAGAAAAGGTGCTGAGAGCTTCAAGGGAAAGGGAAAAAAAAAAACAAGTCACTTTTAAAGGTAAACCTATTAAAATAAAATAAAATGACTTTTCAATGGAAACAGTAAAAGCAAGAAGAGCTTGGAGAGATGTATGTCAAGCATTGAATGAACAAAAATGTCAACCAAGGCTGATATACTAGACAAAACTATTGGGCATGATGGAGGGGAAAGAAAAAATTTCCAACTCAAAGACAACTTGAAGGCTTACATGTCTACAAAACCAGGCCTTTAAAAAATGCTAGAAAAGATACTCAAGCTTGAAGAAAAGAACAATCATATCCAGGAAGACAGAAAAGAAGTATAATAATGCCAAATCCTAAAAGCCAAATAATACACTTAAAAATCCACTAAACATAAAAAGTGTTGGGAATTAAAAGTAATTTCTCCATTATAACTCTAAATGTCAATAGAATTAACTCACCAATCAAAAGACACAGATTACAAACTTGGATTAGAAATCACAACCCATCAATCTTCTGACTTCAGGAAACTCATCTCACCACCAAAAAACAGGCATATCCACAAACAAAAGGCTGGTCAAAAATTCTGCAAGCTAATGGAACCAGGAAACAGGCAGGGGTAGCTACTATTCTATTGGATAAAGTGGACTTCAAACCAAAAAAAAAAAAATCATAAGAGACACAGATGGATACTACATTTTAGTCACAGGTACAATTCAGCAGGAAGACTTCACAATGTTGAACATATATGCACCTAATATGGGATCCTACACATTCATTAAGAAAATGCTACAGTGTCTAAAGCAAGAAATCAAGCTCAAAATGATAATTTTTGGGCATTTCGACACCACCCTCTCAGCATGGGATAAATCAACAGGTCAAAAACTTAATGGAGGAAAAAAAAACTTAACAGAGACACATTAGAACTTAATCAAGCTCTCACTAAAATGGATCTTACCGATCTCTATCAAACTTTATATCCAAGCACCAAAGAATAGACATTTTTCTTAGCAGCACATGGAACTTTCTCCAAAATAGACCACATATTGGGTTACAAAACAAATCTCCACAAATACAGGAAAGTTGAAATTCTAGCCTGTACCTTATCAGACCATCATGCTCTAAAGTTTGACATTCACAACACAACAAACAGCAGAAAATACACTAACTCCTGGAAACTAAACACTAGGATGTGTACGACAATGAAAATACAACTTACCAAAATCTTTGGGACACAATGAAAGCTGTCCTGAGAGGTAGGTTCATAGGTCTTAATGCCTATATCAAAAAAAAAAAATAGAAACATCATAAATAAATAACTTAACAATGCAGCTTAAAGCTTTAGAGACACAAGATCAATCTGATCCCAAAAGCAGTAGAAGACAGGAGATTAGCAAAATGAGGAGAGAAATATCAGAAATTGGGATTAGGAAAACGATACAGGGATTCAACCAGTCAAAAAGCTGGTTCTTTGAAAACAATCAATAAAATTGATAGACCCCTAGCTAAATGAGCCAAAAACAAGAGAGAGAAATAACAATTTAACAAAATTAGAAATGAAAAGGGAGTTATCACTACTGATAGCCAGAAATTCAGAGAATTATAAGGTCATATTATAAAACCTTATACTCTGTAAAATTTTGATAACACAAAAGAAATGGATGAATTACCTAAATTGAATCAACAAGCTTTGGATTATTTAAATAGTCCTATAACATATGAGGAAATCAATGAAGTAATCTTGAATCTTTCCACCAAAAAATGTCCTGGACCAGATGGATTCAGCACAGAGTTCTACCAGATATTTAAGGAACAAATAACACCTATACTCCTTAAACTGTTCCATCAAATAACAAAGGAAAGAACACTACCAAATTTTATCTATGAAGCTAATATCATCTAAATCCCAAACCTAACAAAGATATTCTTGAAAAGGAAAATTATAGGCCAATCTCTTTGATTTACACAAATACGAAGATTCTCAAAAAAAGTCTTAGCAAATTGGATTAAAAAACATATGAAAAAGGTCATTCACAGTGATCAAGTGGACTTTATCCCAGGCAGACAAAGTTGGTCCAACATACACAAATCAATAAATGTGATTCACTATATAAACCAATCCAAATCCAAGACTTCATGATACTCTTGATAGATGCAGAAAAAGCTTTTGACAAGATCCAACAGTCTTTTATGATTAAAACCCTAGAGACAGTTGGAATGGAAGGAACATTTATCAACATAATAAAATCTGTATACAACAAACCAAAAGCAAGAATTATACAAAATGGGGAAAAACTTGAAGCATTCCCACTTCGATCAGGAACTAGACAAAGCTGTCCACTCTCATCACTTCTATTCAATATTGTACTTGAAGTCTTAACTGGAGCCATAAGACAAGAAAAGGAGATAAAAGAGATTCAAATCAGTAAGGAAGACGTCAAGTTATCTCTGTTTACAGATGACATGATGATATACCTGACTGATCTCCAAAACTCCACCAGGAAACCTTTGGAACTGATGCAGAAGTTCAGCAGGGTGGCAGGATACAAAATAAAAATTCAAAAATCAGTTGCCTTCCCATATACCTAGGATGAGATAAGTAAAAATGTCCTAATAGAAGCAATCCCATTTACTATAGCCTCTATAAAAATGAAATACCTTGTTATAAACCTAACAAATGAAGTAAAGAGACCTTTACAATGAAAACTGTAATACCCTAAGGAAAAACATTAAAGGAGATACCAGAAGTTGGAAAGATCTCACATAATCCTGGATTGGCAGAATCAATATCATAAAAAGGATAATCCTACCAAAAGCAATATACAGAATCAATGCTATCCCAATCTAAATCCCAAAGCAATTTTTTAAAGAAATTGACCAAACAATCTCAGAATTCATATGGAAGCACAAAAGACCCAGGATAGCAAAAACAATCCTGAGTAACAAAAACTCTGCTGGAGGTATTACCATACCAATCCTTAATGTATACTACAAATCCATAGTAATAAAAACAGCCTGGTACTGGCTCCAAAATAAACACATAGATCAATGGATAAGGGTTGAAGACCCAGATATAAGCCCATACATTACAGCCATTTGACCTTTAACAAGGGGGCCCAGAAATTCCAATGGAAAGAGAAAAACATCTTCAACAAATGGTGCTAGTAAAACTGGATGTCCACATGCAGAAGATTAAAACTGCACCCGTACCTGTCACCATGTACAAAAATTAATTCTAAATGGATAAAGCACCTCAATATTAGGCCAGAGACTACAAAAACACTAGTTGAAAAGGTAGGGAATTCTCTCAAACTGATTGGACTAGGTCAGCAGTTCCCAAACAAAATCCAAAGCATAGTCACTACAACAACACTCAGCAAATGGGATCTTATGAAATTAAAAAGCTTCTGTTCAGATAAAGAGATTGTAACTTGAGCACAAAGGCAACCCACAGATTGGGAGAAAATCTTCATTAACCACATATCTCATAGAACTCTATTATCCAGAGTGCATAAAGGACTTAGAAAACTAAACACCAAGGAAATAAATGTCCCATTTAAAAAATGGGCCTCTGAACTCAAAAGAAACTTTACCAGGAACAAAATTGAAATGTCTAACAAATATCTTAAAAAATGCTCCACATCCTTAGCCATCAGGGAAGTGCAAATCAAAACCTTCCTGGGATATCATCTCACCCTGGTCAGGATGGCAAAAATCCACAATACAAACGACATCAAATGCTGGAGAGGATGTGTCGAGAAGGGAACTTTGCTGGTGGGAATGCAGACTTATACAACCACTCTGGTGAGCCGTCTGGCAATTCTTAAAAAAAATTAAAGATTGAAATGCCATGACCCTGCTATTCTACTTTTGGGAAGAATCCCCCATAAAGGAAAAATTCACCTCAATAGCAAAAGTATGACCATGTTCATAGCATCACTATTTACAATAGCAAAGTCATGGAATCAACCCATGTTCCCAACAGTTGATGAGTAGATAAGGAAAATGTGGTACATTTATACAATGGAATACTACTCAGCCATCAGACAAGATGAATTAATGAAATTTGCCAGGAAATGGATGGAATTAGAAAAAACTATATTGTGTGAAGTATCCCAGACATGGAAAATTAAGCACTGTATATACTCCCTAATAAGTGGATCCTAGTACCAAACGCACTTAGTGATATATTCAAAGATAAATCTTTGTCATACCTACAGTAATTCCAAAGATTATAAATAGGAGAGAAGGGGAAGGAGGGTCCACCCCCCAGAAACAAGGAGAGAGGGTATCATGCCACAGTAGAGAAAATAGCCACCATCAAGGAATGCAATTAAGTAGTGAGACATCTGGTTAAGCTCACTCACTTTCCTTCCTGGTCATTTGCAACTGAGGGTTTTGATCTCACCAGTCAGGGAGGGCATAGAATCCAGCAGTTAGATGGTAACAATCCTGTAAATAGGAGACTGACCCCCTCCTCACCTAGGTCTCCTATTCTTATTCCATTTTCCTTTGAATCTACTCTTATATTAAGACTCTATTTTAAAAGCCTTTTTTATCTCAGGCTAGGAGGTGACATCCAATACTCATCAGGATGGAACCAAGGATGTTGCAGGAACAGCAAAACTGAAAACAACAACAAACCATAATTCAGAACATCAGAGAACCTACATTAATCACCTGGAACCAGACCAGCCAAATCTTTCCCCATCCTAAAGCTCAGGGAAATTTGCTGAAGAGGGAGTGTTAAGATTGTAAGAGCCTGAAGATGGGGAGGAGCAACAATATGCAAGATACTCCACACAAGTTAGGGCCACAGTAGCCATAATCAGACTTTGCATGACCTGCGCAGTGACTGACATTATCAATGACCCCCCAAAGTCTAGCATGGATCACAGGCATTAGGATCCTTAGAGGCAAGGGTCTAACAGTCATAATAATGTTCCCATACTAAAGGAGAGCCCAAGAAAGGGTTGTGGGCAATACCACTGAGTTCTTATACCTCACCAGAGTGCATGATGCAGTGGGAAGTTTGACATTCATACTAAAGGATGCTCTAGGGAATGGCAGGGAGGAAGGAGGGGTACTGGGAGCAAGGGAGGGAGGAGTGTAATGGGAGGGGAAAAGGGGTGAGGGAGCAAGGGGATCCAGGTAAGGATGGAGAAGGGAGAGTATCATGGTACCTATTATGTTTGTATGAGTAGAAAAAATAATAATAAAAAATATTTTCAATATTTTCAGCAAAAGTCTAACATATATTTAAAATTTAATAAGATAGAGGACTATAACCTTTGTATATTTCAGTGTCATAAATATCTTTGTCTTTTCATGAGGCAACAAATTTCCAGTGACTAAATTTCTTGTTTATACCAATGAAAACATTAAAAAGTACTTTCAACTGATATTATCTAGTTTATTTTAACGTCTGAGACATGGAATATGTTGGAGTGAAAAAATAACATGAAACTTTCATATTAACAAAATGCTTCAACTGTCTCATAAATTTGACCCTGCTCTTTAAACATGCAATGAACTGTATATGTGTAAAGAAAGTATCTAAATATTTATATACAACATTACTAAGAACATTAAAACACATGTCTTCCAAAATTATGAACATTTCTGTGCAGCAAAACTAGCTATAGTAGCAACTATAACTACAATCTTATTTTTGAACATGTAGCACTAGTATATTAAATGTAGCTACTACCATGAGGACTATAATAATATTAGAGGGGAAAAGGAATAATGACAATACTATATAACTCAAAAATATTAGTTTATGCAAAAATGAAAGAAAAGTGGCAAAATGTCACAGAATAGTCCTCGAACACAGGAAAGACACAAAAGTGAAAAAGAGAAAGAAGAGATCAATCTTGAGGTAGACTATGAATAACTCTAAGAAACAAACATTTGTAAAAATGAGTTTTCAGATAGGAAATATGGTCATTCTGTTCTGAATGCTTTTAAAGAGCACACTAATACAAAAAATCACAAAATTAAGATTTAATTAGATACTATTCATAATTTGTAAATCTGAGAATATTCCATTTTAAATTGACATGGGAAATAACAAATGAATATGTTTTTCAATATGGGAAGAAGTAAATAAAATCAATATACAGTAGGCTGATGGAGAATTTCCAAGCTAATTTGGAGGAGGGTTAGTTAAAACAGGAGAAAATTCCTTATTATAGTAATTTAAATAGATTAGAATCTTCTTTTTTCCTAAAAATATATCCTATTTGTGGAATATACTTGCTTGATATCTTAGCTTATGTGATTCCATTTTCCTTTGATGTGTTCTGTTCAAATCTAAAGAGTTTAGTTACAAACAAAGCCCTAGAATATTGACTTAAGAAAGAATGACAGAAGACATCTGGGTATCAAGCTCCATGTAGAACTGTATAAGGTGCAATTTGAGCACCACTTAAAATTTATTTGAAAAGAGTAAACTTAATCTTACTTTGAAAATTATTTTGCTTGCCATCTCAACATCTGTACTCAAAATTTCATTTGAAACAATTTACCCTTTGATTATGGATTGAACACTTGTACTTTCTTCATTGTATACACATAAATTCCAATTATATTTTATCTCTGAAATTATGTTAATTTTATTCTACAGGACACTTCCAATACATTTTAACAGTTGATTTCTCAGTTTAAATGTCATTATTATGCCAAAACAGTCTTTGAATTCTCACATATTTTGAGATACTTTTCATAATACTATAGCACATTGTGTACATTCTGTTATGGTTACTTCAGTATTGAACAGAAATTACTAATTTGCATATCAGTTGTTTGTATGATTGGATTGGGTTTTATATAGGAACCTTGATATTTATGTCTAAATACATAATGCAGCCACCTGGTTTACAGGTAGAAACTTAAATGTTTTCAGCTTAAGTGTATAATGCATATAATATAACAACTATGATCATTGCTTTTTGGGTAAGAATTTACTAATGATATGTATATGTTTGTATATATATGTGTGTGTATGATTTATAGTGAGAAAGAACATTTTAAACTGAATTTTAAAAATTTATAAGTGAATTGGAAAATTTCAGGTGAATAAAACAATGATCACTTCTATTATTTCCTTAAGATAGTGTTAAGTCATAAAAGGCTGGAACACATCCTGATTTTTTTAGTCAACATTTAATTTATTGTTCCATATACTTATCATACTGCTAATTAAGACTTGGAAAGGGATGATTCTGTCTAGATGTCTGCACTGCATTTCCTATGTCACCTCTGTGTATGAATTTATAAAACATAGCATCGCTTATACATTAAATATAGCTTTTCTTTTAACATTGCATTATTTTAAATGGTGGTTTCAGACACTGTCCTCTGGACAGAATAGAGCTGATGCACTGATGAACTGTGCAACTGTGTTTATCTCCAAAAAAGATAACAAAAGATTTGACCTGCCAGTATTTCACCTTGGAAAGGGAAAAATCATATGATTTGCCACATATTCCTGAGAATCTATTGAGGGCTAATGCAAGCTATATGGAAGAGAGTAACTTTATTCAGTGATGTATCCATTGCTGTATCATTCATGTTTCAAAGAGTGCCCAGATACATTACAGTGTAGATAACCCACAAGAAACTCAAATGTTCACACACCAAGGAGACAAGTTCAGAAGAATGTTCTCAAAGGGAAAAAGAGGGGAAAGGTTCTGTTAATAAGTTGTGAAAATGTTATAAATTTATTGTATTCATGTAAGAAATTTTCAATAAATAAAAACTATTAAAAGTGGCGAATAATTTATTTCCCACATTGTTGAATTTATTTCAAAAGAAAGGGGAAATTTTGCTTGATGAAAACTAGAGTAACATCACATGTTAATGAAGGAAAGTCATGGACAGAAGGGTGGGAGGAAGCAGGTTGGATACACCAAGAGAGGGAGGGAGAGAAGAAAGGGGAGAGCGATGGAAGAAAGGGAGGAAAGAAGGATGGGGAGACAGCTGGAGGGGGAAAGGGAGAGAGGGTTGTGAGGAAACCTACTGTAATGGTTATTCTTAACTATTGCCGTGAGCGAGCTTTCCAACAACTTAAGGGAGAAAGGGAGTTTTATTCACTTTATGGTTCCAGAGGGGAGATACAGTCTTTCATGGCAGAGGCAGCACAGTTGGCTAGTTGAAGTTGGCAGACTAAGTCACTCTCATGCACATGGAGAGTATCTCTTCTCTTCTCTGTCTTCTGTTCTGTGGTTCTTTTTAACTGGTCCACTACTGGGAGGTTCCAATGAGATCTAGGGGGGTTCCAATGGGCTCTAGGGCTGGTCTTTGTATTGTTAATGTATTGATTATGATAATCTCTACAGGTAGTCAAATGTGATCTTAGTTAATGCCAGGCGTGTCAAGTTGACACCCAGGATTAACTATCACACCTATTCATTGAGCTAGGAAGAGTTTAAAAAATTAAAAAAATCTAGTAGAGTGATGGTTAAGTCAAATTTTTTCATTTCTTTTAAATTTATTTGTGTGTATATGTGTGTGTGTGTGTGTGTGTGTGTGTGTGTGTGTGTGTAAATTGAATATGTATGTACTTTGCAGAATAATATAGAATTAGTTTGGCTTTATATAATCTATTGAAATTTTTGCCAAATCATGTTATGTATTATTGTACAGTTTTTAGAGAAGATGCAGTTGGTACTACAGGAAGGCAATGAATTTTATTTGATATACTCAATGATGTTTATATCATTGGCCCCAAGATAGAAACTGTAGCAGAATATTCAAAACCTAGGTAAATCATTCCCTGAAGTATATTTTTAAAAATATTCCATTATTAATAACTGCAAAATTATTTAAAAAGTACTTCATTTTGTGATATATGCAATCATGGAATCTCAATCTCAAAGTTTTAAAGCACATGTTATGAAACTTAGCTTCAAGTAGCTTCATCTAACATTAAAGTTTTTATGCAGTTGACAATGACCTTGAACTTCTGATTTTACTGCTCCCATTTCCCTAGTGGTGGGATTATAGTAATACAGTACTGTATCTAGTTTTATACACTGTTGGATCTTTAACCCAGAGCTTAATGCATGCCAAGCATGTATTCTCTTAACTAAGCTATACTGTCAGCTCTCTTTCACATTTTAAAGGCAAACAGGGTCTTACCCCATACTTCCTGACAGCCTGATATTTACTGTGTAGACCATGTTGGTCACAAACATGTGGTGATCCTCCTACCTCACCTTACCAAATAATAATTCATGAAAGCTTCTGAGTTGTAATAATTCCATGAAAAATAGAAATGCACTAAATGTCTTCTACAATTTTATGTAGTGATACATAATACACACAAATATAAATGCAAAAAGTAGATTGTAAATATTAGTAATTTATCACTGCTCAAAATTCATATAATGAATAGTTGTGTCAAAGGAGAAAAATTTCAGATAATCAAAGATTACATTTATTATCTCAAAATCATTCCACTCACCTTCAATTTCAAAGAAAATTGCTATCATAGCTTCAATACTCATCATTATTATAATTTACAGTCTTTTAAACACATATAATTCATCAAAATATATTTAAATTTTGCTTATATACTGCATACATGACTGAGCTAATAGACAATATGTAATGTCAGTAGCCAATATTAATAGGCAATGTTTTTAATTTCTTTACTGCTGTATGATATATTTTTTCTTTTTAGTTTTGTCTATTTTGTATATTATAAAGATGTACAATATTTTAAGTTAAATTTGTATTTCCTTGAGCATATTTAATGAGACTAATAGCCATTTGGCTATATTTTATTATGCACTGCATTATGGTTTGAATGTGAGCTGTCCCTCACTGGCTCATGTTTTTTCATCTTAGCTGCTTGAGATCATACTACCTTTAGAAGTTAGAACCTTGCTGAGGAAGTTATGTCACAGGGGGATGTGCTTGAGCTTTTGTTGGTCCAGTCCTGCTTCTCTGTTTGCTCTTGTTGTCTTTGCCTTCATGATGGCTGTGATCTGAACCAAGTACAAGTTCTGCTGCTTGTAATACCATACTCACAATAATGAACTGTATCTCCTCTCTGGAACCTAAATCAAATAAATCTCTCTTTCTCCTTAAACTGGTTGTGACAAAGTGTTTTTTGTTTGTTTATTTGTTTTTGTTTGTTTTCATTTTTTTAAAATGGGATCTCAGTCTATCGCTTGGTTTGGCCTGGTTCTATGCCCTTTTTGGATTGAAACCCAGGATTTTCTAGCCTCTGCCTTCTAAAGTGCTAATATTAGGCATGCCTCACTATACTTGGAAGAATTAAAATATTCTGTTTATCATAATTACTGTAAATATTTTCATTTTTGTGAATTAATCCTTCAGTTTAATCACTATTTTTTATTGAGCACTATTAATTTTAATTCATTCAAGTTTTCAATTTTGTTCATTTTTATTATGTTTCCAATTTATCTATCATGAAATAGTTTTGTATTTCATTCTATGAAATTTGTCATTAAGCATTTTTAATGTTATACTTGTAGTCTATTTCAAGTTGATTTTTTGAGATAATGTGAAATATAGACTCTTATTTAACTTTATTTAATTTTTTTATTTGCAAGCAAACTGAGTTTATATATGTGCCTTGCCCTCCCCTCCCCACCCACCTTCTTTCTTTCCTAATCTCCATTCTCTTCATCAACCTTGTTTTTTCTCACACTCCCACTCCTGTCCTTCTGCTTGCATGTGTCACATCACTTCCTTAGGGTTGCCTGCACTGGTAAAAGAGTCAGATTTTTGTTGAGCTTTATGTGGGTGAAGTCATAAATGGGTAGGTTCTTATTTCCTTGTCCAGCATCTGCCCCTGAGACATTCTCTAAGAGCAGTTGTTTCTTCTCTGATTCTAGTCAATCCTGGGAGGAAGTTCGATAAGTCAGTCATTGCATAGATCTGGTGGTAGAAGTTCTCACTGAAGTAATCTTCTAGCTACAGCAGCCTTGCGTTGGCTGGAATGTGTTGGTCAGATGTACCTCTCCCTACCTTAGGCTCTCACAATCTTAACCCGCTTCTGCTGAGTATTCTATGTTCACTGATATTCTGTACTCTGGCCTGATACAGTTTTCTGCTTCTCTAGACATCCATTGAAATAGGGTCCAACTTTATTGAGCTGAGAGCTTTTCTTATCTGAAGGTTAAAAAAATGAGTGTTTAGATGGTGCTTTATGATCAATATTTATATATAACACTAAGATATCTGTTCCTCTTTTTACTTCCCTTTCACTGCCATTTGGATAGATTTATAATATTGGTTATAATTTTCCCAATATTAAGGAGTTTAGAACCCATTCAGAGAAGAATTGCTTTCCCATGGTTCTTACATTCCTCTGTTCCTGCCCCAGATTTTTCTTACCTGAGTTGTGGTTTACAGTTGCAGTAGTTAAATTAAAGTTAAAAATTGGCCACAAGCTAGCTAACAGGATGTCAGGAATATGTTACATGCTAAGTAACTGTTGATCTTAGCTTCTGTAGTAACTGCTTGCTTTTGCTCATAGTCACAGTTACACTCTACATGCCAGGATTGCTGTTACTAAGAGGTAACAAGATACTGACATAATGTGATTTAATAATTCAGTTTCTATATCTAATGTGATTTAGTTTCTATATCTAATGTGATTCAGTTTCTCTAGCCATTGTGACTCAGTTTCCACATCTTTAATCCAAGGGCATAGTATTTCTGCTAGACTATCACTACTTGCCACAGTATTACTTGTTTAAGAATGCAGAGTACATGACAGAATTGTTGTTCTGACTAAGTAGCCAGACAACTGCCCACATATGTCCAATTTTTGCTTTTAAAATCTCAGTACATTTGTTCCTCAAGGACACCATCGTTGATGGGTATCTCTCAACTCCCTTTCGTGTGATCATTGATGAGCTTAATTAAAGACTTGTACATTTGTAAAGTTTCTGGTGTCAAGGTGGTGAAATCTTAGAACAAACCCCAGACCCATAACAAGGCATTCACTACTGGGTTAGGCCCTTAATCTCTCTTTTTCCCTTGAGCCACTTGCCTCTTCTTATTTTTTCTTTCCTTACCCTTTATTGAGGCCTATGACCTTACTCCCCTTCCCATACAGTTTTTTCCTCCATAGTGGCCTTACTTATCCATTTTCCTGTGCTTGTTTCAATTCACTTTCTTGGGGTTTCTTACTACTAACCCCAAATTTATTTTCCTGTGTGTTGATAATGGGTGTTATAGAAATTTCCTTTTGAGGATATCATTTTGAGGGCTTAGTAATAGGTTCTACTTATAAGGAAGAAAATATTACTTTTCTTTCTTTGTTGGGGATACTTTGCTCAAAATAACTTCTTCCAACTCTATCCACTTACCAGCAAATTTCACTAATTCATTATTCTTGATAGCCAAATAGTATTCAATTGTTTATATGTACTGAATTTTCATTATCCATTTGCCCACTGTTGGGCACTTAGGTTGATAGCATGACTTTCCTATTGTGACTAAAACTGAAATGAACATGGGTGTACACATGTCTCTGTAGTAAGATGAAACATTATTTAAGAATATTGCCAAGAGTGGTAAAACTGGCCCTATAGAATTTCAATTTTTAACTCTTTAAGGAAATACTATACTACTCTCAACAGCAGTTGTACAAGTTTGCATTCCCACTACCAATGTATTAGGGTTCCCTTCTCCCTACACACTCTCCAGAATTTGATGTATATGTTTTGGATTTTAAACAGTCTGAGCTGGGTAATATAATATAGCAGGTTGGTTTTGATATGCATTTCCCTAATTCCTAGGGAGATGAAACATTTATTAAGGTATTTGCAAAACATTTTAATTTTGTCCCAGGAAAAGTTTTTTTTTTTTTTTTTTTTTAAGTTCTAAGGCTCATTTTCTAGTTAGGTTCTTTACCTGTTTGTGCACTGTGGATATTTGTTCTCTATCAGATCTGTGGTTATTGAATACTTTCTCCCATTCTGTGTGTTGTTTTTTGGCTTAGTTAACAATATCTTTTGCTGAATAGAAGCTCTTTTATTTCATGAGTTCCCATCTGTTGAGTATTGGTCCTATTTCCTGTGAAACTGGAATTATGTTCAGAAAATGTTGGCTTAGATCAACCAGTTGGCAGACATTCCCTACTCTTTCTTCTAGGGTTTTTATAGTTTCTTGTCTAATATTAAGGCACTTGATCCATTTGGAGTTGATATTTTGTACAGAATGACAGGTAAGGGTTTTAATCTTCTACATGTAGATATCCAGTTTTGCCAATACTATTTGTTAAAGATGCTGCGCTTTTTAAATTTTTTTTCTGAGCACCTATGTAAAACAATCAGTTGACTATAGGTGTATGAGTTTCTAGATCTTACATTCTCAACTGTTGATTTAGATGTCTATTTTGGATTTAGTATCATGCTCTCCTTATTAGAGTCTAGTTAGGTGATACCTTCAGCAGAGTTGTTATTACTCAGGATTATTTTTGATAGCCTGGAACATTTGTGCTGCTCTATGTGTTTTGAGATTGTTTTGTAAATTTCTGAGAAGAACTGTCTTCAAATTTTGATTGGTATTGAATTCATCTGTATATTACTTTAGGTAAGATGATCATTTTTTTATTAATACATTTTTATTATTATTTCAGTTCATACAAACTTAATAGGTACACCAGTTCCCTCCCTCCCTCCTCCTCCCCCCGTACTCCCTGCTCCTCCTCCCCACCGCCTCTCTTCCCATCCCCCAGTGCCTCCCGCCCCAATTCCCAGAGAGTCCTTTCTTATGCATGCCTGATTTTCCTCTGGGCCCTCCTCTCCGATGACATACAAGGACCCAGTGGCCTTACCCTGAACCCTTTCCCGTGTTCCCCTTAGGTATAGGAACACTGCTGTGGCTGCCAATCCCTTGCCTCCAAAGATCTTGGTGCCTTTAGCAGATGCTAGACTTTGTGGGGTCAATAGTGTGTTGGACAATGCGCAGGGCATGTAAAGTCCAATTATGATTGCTTCAGCCCTAACTTGTATGGAGTATCTTACGTATCATTGCTCCTCCCATCCTTTTGCTCTTACACTCTTACCGCCCCCTCTTCCGCAAATTTCCCTGAGCTTCAGGATGGGGAGAGATTAAGCTGGCCTAGTTCTAGGTGGTTGATATAGAGTCTCTGAAGTTCTGGATTGTGGTTTGTTGGTTTTCTTTTGCAGTTTTGCTGCTCCTGCAATGCCCTTCACTCCATCCTGGTGGGCATTGTATGTTACCCCATGGCCAGAGACAAAAAGCTGTTAAATTAGAGTCTTGTGATAAAAGCACATTCAAAGGTAGATGTAATAAAAGTGGGAAACCACAGTGAGGGAGGGGTCTATCACCAATTTGCACAACAGTTACTTTTTATCTGCCAGACTATATGCCCTCCTCTTCTGGTGAGATCATACCCACTCAGTAGTAACTGATCAAGAACAAAAGTCTGTGAACTTAATCAGATGTCTCATTACTTATTTGAGTCCTTGATGGAGGCCTATTTTCTCTGCTATAACATGGTCCCTTCTCTCCTTGTTTCTAGTGTGGCCCTCCTACCCCATCCCTCCTCTTCATAATCCTTGCAATTACTGTCTCTAGATGGGCTGGGTGGGTTTGGTACTAGGAGCCACTTATTAGGGAGTACATACGGTGCTTAATTTTCTGGGTCTGGGATACGTCACTTAATATAATTGTTTCTAATGACATCCATTCCCGGGCAAATTCCAGTAATTCATCATTTTTGATGGCTGAGTAGTACTCCATTGTATAGATGTACCACAGTTTCCTTATCCACTCGTCAACTGTTGGACATTTGGGTTGATTCCATGACTTTGCTATTGTAAACAGTGCTGCTATGAACATGGTCGTGCTTGTGCTATCGAGGTGAACCTCTGCTGCATGGGGGGTTATTCCCAAAAGTGGGATAGCAGGGTCATATGGCATTTCAATCTTTAATTTCTTTAAGAATCTGTAGACGGCTCGCCAGAGTGGCTGTATGAGCCTGCATTCCCACCAGCAATGTAGCAGAGTTCCCCTCTCTCCACATCCTCTCCAGCATTTGTTGTTGTTTGTATTGTGGATTTTTGCCATCCTGACTGGGGTGAAATGATATCTCAGAGAAGTTTTGATTTGCATTTCCCTGATGGCTAAGGAAGTGGAGCATTTTTTAAGATATTTGTTAGACATTTTAATTTCATCCCTGGTAAAGTTTCTTTTAAGTTCCAGGGCCCAATTTTTAATTGGGCCATTAGTTTCCTTGGTGTTTAGTTTTGTAAGTTCTTTGTGCACTCTGGACAGTAGAGCTCTATCAGATATGTGGTTAGTGAAGATTTTCTCCCATTCTGTGGGTTGCTTTTGAGCTGGTGTTACAATCTCTTTATCTGAACAGAAGCTCTTTAATTTCATAAGATCCCAACTGTTGAGAGTTGGTAGTAGTGACTGTGCCATTGGATGTCTGTTAAGGAAATGTTGGCCTAGGCCAATCAGCTCGAGGGAGTTCCCTATCCTTTCAACAATGGTTTTTATAGTCTCTGGCCTGATATCAAGGTCCTTGATCCGTTTGGAATTAAGTCTTGTACATGGTGACAAGTACGGGTCCAGCTTTAATCTTCTGCATGTGGAGATACAGTTTTGCCAGCACCATTTGTTGAAGATGCTGTTCTTTTTCCATTGGATTCTTTGGGCCCCTTTGTCAAAGACCAAATGGCTGTAATTTTCTGGGCTTATATCTGGGTCTTCAATCCTTATCCATTGATCTGTGTGTCTATTTTGGAGCCAGTACCAGGCTGTCTTTATAACTATGGATTTGTAGTATAGACTTAGGTTTGGTATGGTAATACCTCCAGCAGTGTTTTTGTTACTCAGGATTGTCTTTGCTATCCTGGGTCTTTTGTGCCTCCATGTGAACTTTGAGATTGTTTGGTCAAATTCTTTGAGGAATTGCTTTGGGATTTTGATTGGTATAGCATTGAATCTGTATATTGCCTTTGGTGAGATGGTCATTTTTACGATGATGATTCTGCCAATCCAGGAACAAGGGAGGTCTTTCCACCTTCTGCTGTCTTCTGCTATTTCTTTCTTTAGGGTTTTAAAGTTTTCATTGTAAATGTCTTTTACCTCCTTGGTTAGGTTTATACCAAGATATTTCATTTTTTTAGGGGCTATAGTAAATGGGATTGTTTCTCTCAAGGCTTTTTCACTTCTTTCATTTTGGGCATATAGGAAGGCCTCTGATTTTTGCACATTTATTTTGTATCCTGCCACCCTGCTGAACTTCTCAATTAGTTCCAGAAGCTTCCCGGTGGAGTTTTTGGGATCACTCAAGTATACAATCATGTCATCTGCAAATAGGGATAGCTTGACTTCTTCCTTGCCGATTTGAATCCCTCTTATGTACCTTTCTTGTCTTATGGCTTCAGCTAAGTCTTCAAGTACAATATTGAATAGAAGTGGTGAGAGTGGACAGCCTTATCTAGTTCCTGATCAAAGTGGGAATGCTTCCAATTGTTCCCCATTGAGCATAATCCTTGCTGTGGGTTTGTTGTATACAGCTTTTATTATATTGATAAAGGTTCCTTCCATTCCTACTGTCTCCAGCGTTTTGATCATAAAAGGCTTTTGGATCTTGTCAAAAGCTTTTTCTGGATCTATCGAGAGTATCATGTGGTCTTGGACTTTGGACTGGTTTACATGATGAATTACATTTATTCATTTGCGTATGTTGAACCAACCTTGTGTGCTGAGGATGAAGCCTACTTGGTCCCCGTGAATGATCTTTTTAATATGTTTTTGAATCCGATTTGCTAAAACTTTGTTGAGAATCTTTGCATCTGTGTTCATCAGAGAGATTGGCCTATTGTTTTCTTTTTTAAGTGAGTCTTTATTAGGTTTTGGGATTAAAACGATATTAGCTTCATAGAAGGAATGTAGTAGTGTTCCTTCCTTTGCTATTTGATGGAATAGTTTAAGGAGTATTGGTGTTATTAACTCCTTAAATGTCTGGTAGAACTCTGTACTGAATCCATCTGGTCCAGGACATTTTTTGGTGGGAAGATTTGAGATTACTTCTTCAATTTCCTTATATGTTATAGGACTATTTAAATAATTCACAACTTCCTGATTCAATTTAGGTAAGTTGTGTTTACTTAGAAATTCATCCATCTCTTTTCTGTTGTCAAACGTCTCAGAGTATATGTTTTTGAAATACGATGTAATAATTCTCTGGATTTCTTGGGTATCAGTAGTGATAACTCCATGTTCATTTCTGGTTTTGTTAATTTGGGTTTTCTCTCTCTTGCTTTTGGTTAATTTAGCTAGGGGTGTATCAATCTTATTGATTCTTTCAAAGAACCAGCTTTTTGAATCGTTGATTTTTTCTATCGTTTTCTTAATCTCGATTCCAGATATTTCTCCCCTTATTTTGCTAATCTCCTCTCTACTACTACTTTTGAGATCAGATTCTTCTAGTTTCTATGAAGCTTTAAGCTGCATTGTTAAGTTGTTTATTTCTGATGTTTTCATTTTTTTGATGTAGGCATTAAGAGCTACGAACTTACCTCTTAGAACAGCTTTCATTGTGTCCCAGAGATTTTGATAAGTTGTATTTTCATTATCATTCACTTTCAGGAAATCTTGAATTTCCTTTTTAATTTCTTCCTGAATCCAGTTCTCATTCAGCATCATATTGTTAAGTTTCCAGGAGTTAGTGTATTTTCTCTTGTTTGTTGTGTTGTGGATGTCCAGCTTTAGGCCATGGTGGTCTGACAGAGCACAGGTTAGAATTTCAACTTTTTTGTACATGTGTAGATTCGTTTTGTGGCCCAGTATGTGATCTATTTTGGAGAAAGTTCCGTGTGCTAATGAGAAAAATGTGTATTCTTTGGTACGTGGGTGAAAAGTTCGATAGAGATCTGTAAGGTCCATTTCTTTCAGGGTTTGATTAAGGTCCAAAGTGTCTCTATTAAGCTTTTGACCTGTTGATCTATCCCAGGTTGAGAGGGTGGTGTTGAACTCCCCAAGAATTATTGTTTGGGGGTTGATTTCTTGCTTTAGGCGCTGTAGGGTTTTCTTAATGAATGTGGAGGGGCCCGTATTGGGTGCATATATATTCAGTATTGTGAAGTCTTCCTGGTGAATTGTACCTGTGATTAAAATGTAGTATCCATCCGTGTCTCTTATAATTTTCTTTGGTTTGAAGTCTACTTTGTCTGATATCATAATGGCTACCCCTGCCTGTTTTCTGCTTCCATTAGCTTGTAGAACTGTTGACCATTTTATTTTATTTTTAATATTTTTATTTTTAGAGCATGCCTATCTTTTGTGGTGAGATGGGTTTCCTGTAGGCAGCGGATTGATGAATTTTGATTTTTAATCCAAGTTTTTAATCTGTGTCTCTTGATCAATGAGTTAATTCCATTAACATTTAGTGTTATAATGGTGAAACTATTTTTGATTCCAGACTTTTATTATGTTTAGTAGTTTTTATAAGTATATTGCTTTGCTTTTCATGGTGTTATACTTGCCTTCTGTTCTCCTGGATATGCCTGTTTTTTTCTTCACGCTTGAGTATCATATCTAGCATTTTTTGAAGGCCTGGTTTGGTGGACATGTATCCCTTCAAGTTGTCTTTGTGCTGGAAGATTTTTCTTTCTCCCTCTGTCATGACTGATAGTTTAGCAGGGTAAATCAACCTAGGTTGACCTTTTTGGTCATTCAATACTTAAAGTATGTCTCTCCAAGCTCTTCTTGCTTTTAGTGTTTCCATTGAGAAGTCATTTGTTATTTTAATAGGTTTACCTTTAAAAGTGACTTGTTTTTTCTCCCTTGAAGCTCTCAGCACCAGTTCTTTATCTTGAATGTGGAGTGTTTTGACTATTATTTGCCGTGGCGTGCTTCTGTTTTGGTCATATCTGTTTGGGGTGCGGAATGCCTCTTGTATATGGATGGGCCTCTCTTTTTTTAGATGAGGAAAGTTTTCCTTGATGATCGTTTGAAAAATTTCCTCAGGGGTGGTATTTTGAGATTCTTGCTCTGGTATTCCATGAATACGCATGTTGGGCTTCTTCAGGGTGTCCCATATCTTCTGGATATTTCTCTCAAGCATCTTTTTGGCTTTAACAATCTCTTCCATTATGCTGGTTAAGACTCCCACTTTATCTTCAAGGTCTGAAATTCTGTTTTCTGCTTCGTTAGTTCTGCTGATAAGACTCTCTGTGGAGTTCTGGGTTGAAGATAACTTGTCATTTAGCTCAGTTTTAAACTCTGCTTGAGTCTGCTTTAACTGCTCTATGCCAGTTTTTGATTCTTGCACTGTTTTTCTCAACTCCTCCATGTGTCTGTTGTGTTCCTCCTCAAAGCGATTGATTCGATTATTTAATTCCTCCCTGATTTCCTCTTTCATAGTATTGAACATGGTAATGATCATATTTTGAAGGTCGTTATCCTGGGTCAGGCTTTCTTGTCCATTTTCCATGGGTTTGTTCTGGTTGGAGTCTAACATTATGGGATTAATTCCTTCAGTGGGAGATTTGTTTACTTGAGTGTTGTTTCTCATGGATTTGCACTTAGACTTTGGCATTGTCGTTTTAACTCTTAAGATCTTTTAATTTCTGTGCGTTTTTCACTAAACTGAATTATTTGGCCTGGGGTTCTGGGGGCAGACAGGGACCGAGCTTACGGCTGGACAGCACGTGCATCCCGGGCGGCGGACTGGAGGGGAAAGGGGGATGGGGCGTTGGAGGGGTGCTATTTATACCCGGGGCACCCGAGGGTGGGGCCGGTCGCAGAGGGGGTGCCCTCTCCTCCTCCCATGCCATGCACGCGTGGCTCCAGCTGGATGGTGGGAGGAGGTGGGTCCACTCGGGCGGCTTGGGGCTCTGGGAGCGGGCGGGGACCGAGCTTATCTGGTTCGGGCGCAGCGAGGCCCGTCTGGACCGTGCGCGTGTCCGGGGTGGTGGAGTGGAGGGGAAGGGGGCACGATGATCATTTTTATGATGTTAATTCTGCAGGACTCTGGGGCCACTACAGGTAGTATGGCTAGGGACTACCGGACCAGCTGGGTGACCAGTGGGGCTGAGCGGGTGATGAGTGTCTCGGCCCAACAAACACAATAGAGCCAGGAGGTCTGTCAAAGCAGGAACTCAACTTTATTAAATAGGGCGGTGAATTATATAGATTGTGCAGCGAGGGGAAGGGTGAGGGGTGGTGTGATTATGGGGTAACCAATGAAAGTGAATAAGTGACCAGAAGGTGATTGAATAGGTGTGACATCATTCCAGGTAAATGAAAGAGATGAGATTCGAAACCTAAAGTCAGGTTCTGAAACTCTAGCCAGGCTCAGGAAGTTCCAGCAGGCTTCAGGCCTGGTAAAGAGGCCCAACACCTCCCCCTTCTGTTTTTGAAAAGACGATCCAGGGGCTACCTGCGATTGAGCAGGCCATATGGCCTTGAGTGACTGTGCCTGTCTTAGGTGTGAGAGCCCCCCTCCGGAGTCTTACCCGTCATGGGAGCTTGCAACTTTGAGTGTTACAAATCCTGTCTTAGGTTGATCTCTGGCTGGGCCCTCACTTACCGGTCTCTGGCCATCAGCCCTCACTTAAGCACCTGGCTAGGCCAGACTTGGGGTTTTCATGGTCACAGGGAGTCATCAAATGTCTCTAAGGCCAAATGTTCAGAGCTGGACTCCTGAGCGGGGAGCATCTGATAGTTGATGTGGACCTGGTGAAGCTGGATAGATTCAATCTGTCTTTTAATAAAGCAAGTAAGAGCATTAATCACACAAAGCCCAACGGCTGCAAGGAGAAGTATCATGGACACAGGACCCAAGAGGGGAGTAAGGTATGGGAAGAGGCCGCCAAAGGAGGACCAAAAGGGGTGTCCCTGGAGCTCTTTCCTTCGCCGATCCAGGTCCTCCTCTAGTTTATCTTGTCACGTACGAATCCCATCTGTCATTCAATGATGATTTGGGCTTCATGTGGATCTCCGAATCCTCCTCTCGATGGCTGGAAGATCACCATCAAGTAGAATAAGATCAATGGAGTCTTCATGCTTCTCTGTGGAGAGAGAAGAAAGAAAATCCCCAGGGGGAGACGACTCCCTGGGAAGGTTTTTATCCTCTCCCTCCGCCAATGGAAGAAGGTATTTGATGTCCCGAGCAGGGACCCAAATAGGCCTTTTTTCACTTTGGTGGAACATGCATCCAAATCCTGTCCCCGCAGTGATGAGGGGGTCTGGACCCCTCCATCTCCCAGTAAGGGGGTCCTTCCAGCAAACCTGGATGGATTTGTATGAGATCTTAGAAGTCCAGTGCTTCTGGAATGGTGTTTCTAAATCTGTTTTAGTCAAATTTAAAATGTTAAGCATTAACAGAGCCTTCTTCAGCTGATCATGGGGGGGAGAGACTCCCCCTTTTGTTTTTGTAATTGGGCCTTAAGAGTTTGATTTTGTTGTTCTATGATTGCCTGTTCCTGAGGGTTATGAGGGATGCCAGTGGAATGGGTAATATTCCAGGTCTGGAGAAACTTGGAAAAGGCCTTACTAATAAAGCAAGGGCCATTATCTGTTTTAAGTTGATCAGGCAAACCAAGGACAGCAAAGCATTGTAACATATGACTGACAGCATGTTTAGATTTTTCCCCTGTGTGTGCCGTAGCCCAGCAGGCATGAGAAAATGTATCAATAGTGAGAAAGATATATTTAAGTTTACCAAATGGAGGGTAATGAGTAACATCTTTTTGCCATAGGTTGCTAGTTCATAGTCCACGGGGATTAACTCCCATCTTTTGTAAAGGAGGGAGTTGAAGAAAGGGTTGGCAGGACTTGCAAGTGCGGATGATCTTTTTAAGATCTTTGATGGGCACCAAAGGATATTTGTGATGGAGGCCTCTCCAGTTAATGTGCGTTAACTCATGTAATTTGGTCACTTCTTGAAAAGTTAAAGCAGATGCCATTTTATCTGCTAGGGCATTTCCTTCAGATAGAAATCCAGGCAGATTTTGGTGACCCCAAAGATGTTGGATGAAGATGGGATTAAGTCTTTGTGCCTGTAGCATCAATGGAGTTATAGGGTTAGAATCTAATTTAATATAAGCATCAAGTAGATTAGTCAGTAGCTTAACAACATAAAGGCTATCAGAAAACAAATTAAAAGGCTCAGGTATAGTGCTCAGTGCTAATGCCATTGCAAACAATTCTTTAAATTGTGCTGAACCCTCAACCTCTCTTGGGTGACCCTCTTAAGGGGGAACAACGGTTGCCCCTTCTTATGATGGGGAAAAGCCACCAAGGAGGCTCCTACGTGCCCCCCATCGATAAATACAGTAAGAAAATTAAAATCAGGTTGAGGGAGAAAGAGCCTAGGGTGTCTCCAATCTAGTCTTAAAAATGAGCTCATCCATTTATGAGGGCCATAATGGCAATCAATATTTCCTAAGTATCCTTCAAGGGCTAAAGCAACCCTGTCATTATTTCTCTGAAGCTAGGTAAAGTCTGACAGCTTAAAAGGAACAACAAGAAGGTGAGGTTCCAGCCCAAATAACCGGGTGCAACCATCTCTGCCTTTGATAATATAGTCAGCAACTTGAACAGTCATAGAATAAACTCTAGGGGCTCCCCCAACTGAGAGGTGGATCCATTGAAGGGGGTCACCTCCTTGTGCCAACATGGCAGTACATAACATGTCTCCAGAAAAAAGGTAAAAGACGATGGGAAGGCCAGGATCATATCTCTTTAAGACAGAATGATCTATTACTTGTTAAATTTTGTGAAAAATTTGATGATGATAAGGAGTGAGGGTCACCTGGGAGGAGAGATCCAAGCGCTTCAAAAGATGAAATAGGGGAGAGAGTTCCTCTGTAGTGATGGGTATCCATGGCCTCATCCAATTAATTTCTCCCAGAATTTTTTGGAGTTCCCTTTCTACATCTCAGGCAGGGGGTCTGAGGACCCTTCCAAGGTGGGGCTTTAGCCTTAAGTGGGCACTCCCTTCTAAAGTGACCCTGTTGCCCATGGCCAAAGCAATTTTGTTCCCCTTTTCCAGGGAGAACTTGCTGGAGGGCACACACCAGGGTGTCAATTGATTCCTGCCTGTTAGCTTCTCTGGCTGAGCACAAAGCCATAGCCATGGCCCTAGCACTGGTCCGGGCAGTGTGGGAAGTAGTGCCTATGTCCCTGGTGGCTACAATCCACCTAGCCATTTTTTTATCCTTAAGGCCTGCACAGGCCAGCTTGTGATCCTGATTCATACCTTCCCAGACTAGAGATCTTTCAAACTGCTCTCGTACAGGCCCTGGAGGGACCTTGCGGGCTAGGCTTTTCTCCACCCTCTCAATGAAAGAGGCGAGGTCCTCATTTGGTTTCTGGGACAATCCAGAAATGGGGGACTCAGTTGGGTCATCATCTAGCCTTTTCCAGGCATTAGTGCCTGCAGTCCTCACTTGGTCTCTATAGGGGTCAAGGATAGCTGCCTGTTGAGCTCCAGTAGAATATTGGGCTTCAAACCCAGCAAGCATACCATAGGTGATGGGGATCACAGGGTTAGCCTCATGATTCGTCTGTCCCTGAGTTCTACATTCATCTTGAAAAAAAGCACTCCACCTGATAAAGAGTGCCCCAGGGAGGACGGCTTTAGCTAAGGCCTTCCAGTCTTGGGCTATGCAGGGCTGATGAACAAGCCCTCGAAGGATGGTCTCTGCCCAAGGGGAGTTGGGCCCATCCTCAGCTACAGCTTTTTTCAAGTCTTTGATCTCAGTAGCTGTCCAGGGGTACCATGCTGCAGGGCATTTCCCCCCAGCGCTATGTTAACCGGGAAAAGCTCGGTCGGCCCTAAGAGAGGATATGGAGGAGGAGCAGAAGGGGATAGAAAGGGGTTTGTGGGAGGTGATCGAGAGGTCGCAAGAACAAAGGAATCAGGAGGGGAGTGATTGATGGCAGTCGGGTTAGCCAAGCTTGGGCTCTCACCGGGATGCAGTTTCACTTCATCTCCTGGTCTATTAATTCCCTCCGCCCCAGTTTCCTTTTTCTCCTTAGGAGGCCGTGGGGGAAAACAACTCTTGAGGGCGCCTATGGTGGGTAGAACCACCAAGGGGGGAATCTCCCCTCTCTGTTTTTGGGCCTTTAGAATCAACTTCTCTATCCGGTCCCAAGTGTCCCAATCAAATAAATTGCTCTCAGGTAGCCATGGAGCCACCTTAAACCAGCAGGACCATGATTGCTGTGCTTGGTTATCTGTGAGGTTTAAACCTCTGCTTTTTAAAAGCACTCGTAGGGAGTCCAGGGCTGGATCAGCCCGGGTCGAGGACTGCCCCATAATTTATGGGGGTACACTCACCCAAAGACCGACTTGACCATCAGCGAGTTGAGATTTGCCTCACACGGGGCACCAGTCTGCAGGACTCTGGGGCCACTGCAGGTAGTGTGGCTAGGGAAGACCATACCAGCCGGGCAACCCGTGGGGCTGAACGGGTGATGAGTGTCGCGGCCCAACAAACACAATGGAGCCAGGAGGTCTGTCAAAGCAGGAACTCAACTTTATTAAATAGGGCGGTGAATTATAGAGAGTGTGCAGCGGTTGGAAGGGTGAGGGGTGGTATGATTATGGGGTAACCAACAGAAAGTGAATAAGTGACCAGAAGGTGATTGAATAGGTGTGACATCATTCCAGGTAAATGAAAGAGATGAGATTCGAAACCTAAAGTCAGGTCCTGAAACTCTAGCCAGGCTCAGGAAGTTCCAGCAGGCCTCAGGCCTGGTAAAGGGGCCCAACAAATTCTACTGATCCAAGATCATGGGAGGTTTTCTACCTTATGGGTCTTCTGCCATTTCTTTTTTTAGGGTTTTAAGGTTTTCATTGTACAGGTCTCTCCTATCCTTGGTTAGATTGGTATTTCATTTTTTAGGAGCTAAGGTAAAATAATTGTTTCTGTTAGGACTTTCTCACTTTTTTCATTCTTTGTGTATAAGAAAACCAGTGATTTTTTTACATTAATCTTGTAACCTGGCACTCTACTGATCTTATGCATTAGTTTCAGGAGTTTCCTCATTGAATTTTTAGGATGTCTCTGGTATAGAATTGTAATGCAAATAGGGATTTCTTTCTTTCTTTTTTTTTTTTTTAGTCAAAATTCCCTTTAATCCATAAGATATAAACAAACAGAACAAAGTATTTATTTTAAATATGAGGAGTGGAGCAATAGAGGTAAATGTGTCATACAATTCCATTACAAAATTTACATAATGTGCTTGTATCAGAGGCTTTTCTCTGTTGTTGTGAGAAACCATTCCAATTCAAGCAATTTAAGGGAAAAGGGAGATTTATTCTACTTATGGTTCCAGAGGGGAGATGTAGTACATTGAAGCAGGAAAGGCATGGGTGGCAGCAGAACCTGGAGGTGGTCTAAGTCACACCCTTTATGGAGGCCAAGAGCTACAAAACTGTCAACTGCAAGAGCAGACTTCTCCTGAAAGTAGGGAGGGGCTACTCACCTCTAAGCCCTGCTCCTTTGATGGCTTTTCTCCAGCAAGGCTTCACATATTAGTATGTTGTGTCTCGTGTTCAAGTTTTTTTTGCTAAAAAAGGAAAGCTTAGATAATGCCATTCATTTTTATGAAGGAGAGAAAAGAAGCAGCAAGTATGAGAAAAAACTATAATTTGTAAATATAGAAATGCATTGTCATAGTTAGGCCCAGGTGTCAACTAAGCTGTTGAGGGTTTAAGCTCTGGGCACATTTGTGGGCTATTAGTACACCGCTGGTTTAAGCCCAGAATAAACCTGCAGGAGATGGTCAAGCTGATGGGGAAGGCCCAGCCTATGGTGGGTAACATCAGGCCCCAAACAGATGAATAAAATACTGAGAGCTTGTTAAGGAAGTTGGCATACTTCTGTGTACTTGGCCAGACATGCTGGTCTGGCAAGTAAGGATTGTCCCTCTCTCAACCATTAAGTAGAGATGGTGTGGCCAGTTTCCTTGGCCCTGGTGTTGGTGTGAGCTCTCCAGTCAAGCTGGACTAAGAACTGTAACCAGTAATCATAAGAGCAAATAAACTCCTTGTTCCCTTAAGCTGTTTGATGGTTATTTATAGCAACCGTGCAGTGAACTGCAACATGCCTGGTAAGGACACAGTGAGCTGCTGTTATGGCTCAGAGGTTGACGGTGATGGCCACCAAGCCCAATGACCTGAGTTCAATGCTGAGCACCCACATGTAGAAGGAGAGGGTAATTTCCACAGTATGATGGTGGTGAGGACAGTGGGGAAAAGGGCCATCTCTGACCTCAGTTAAGGACAGCAGCAGCAGCAGCCACTGAGGCCCAGGGGCACAGCTTCAGAGACACCCATCATTACTATGTGCACGAAACTTAGTGCTGTCCACTGAGATTGAGATCTCCCCATCTGTGGTACTCGTAGCATCTTCCTTGGAGATTGAGATCTCCCCATCTGTAGGACTTGTAGCATCTTCCATGGAGATTGAGATCTCATCTCCAAGTGACTGCAGATTGGAGCCTTCAGTGTCCTGCAACAACCTCCATCCTGCTCTTCACGCTGCAGCTCAGTCATCTTTCTGTTCTCTGCATCCTTGAACAGACCAACAACGCAGCACAGGACCCGCCATTGTCCCCTCTCATCTCTGAGGTAATTCTGAAAGAAAGAAGATCTTTGCCTTCTTCATCAGGTCAATTTCGTTGATCTTTCTTTTTGTAGCATAAGAACACAAGAATCCCGATGATAAGTAGGATGAGTCCAGCGATGATAACTGCTCTCTCAGATTTCACCTTGTTGGTGGATGGAGGCTGTGTGGCAGATGACACTGTGGTAGTTGATGGCAACTGTGTGGATTTTGGGGCTTTTGATGTGGATCCTGATATTTCTGGCAGGTGCTTTGAGAATTCCTGGAGCCATTTAAAGTAGTCACCCTGGGAGATCTTCATGATTTCCTTTACCAGGTCCTTATGATTTTTCAATTCCTCCATGATCTTGTCTGCTTTCAGGATTCATGGAGATCCAGGTTGAGTTCATTGGATAAAAGTAGAAGCGATATTGTCCGTTGATGGTAAACCCCACGAAGATCACCTTTCTTTTTCCTTCAAGCTGATAAAACACCCCGACCTGCAAGATGTGCTGACCTGCAAACCACATTCAAAACCATCATCATCCAGACAAACCCTCACCTCCCCAAATCAGCTTTCTCCACAGGCATAGGGGCTGCTGTTCTTTCCTCCCTCACCTCCTATTTCTTCCTGCAAATAGGGATTTCTTGAGTTATTTTCCTATTAGTAACCTATTTATTTTCTTCTCTTATGTATCTAGCTAAGACATGATGTAAAATATTGAACAGAAGTGGGGAAGATCGATAGCCCTGTTGAGTTCCTGATAGATGTGGGAGTTCTTCAGGTGTTTATCATTTAGAATGATCCTTCTTATAGGCCAGTTGTGGATGGTCTTTATGGTGATATGAATTCCTTCCATTCTTATTATCTCCAGGGCTTTTTTTAATTTTCCTACTCATACAAACATAATAGGAACCCCTGTCCCCTCCCTCCCTCCACCCCTCCCTGGACCTTCCTGTTCCCTCCCCAGTTTGTCCCTTCCTTTCCCCCCTCCCTCCCTTTCTCCCAGTGCTCCCTTCCCCCTCTCTGAACCATCCTTTAATGAGTATATCAAACTTTCCTCTAGGTCCTCCTCTCTGACGAGGTGTAAGGACTCAATGGCAATTCCTAGAACTCTTTCTTGTGTTCCCCTTAAGTATAAGAACACTATTGTGATGGTTAATCTCTTGCTTCTAAGGATCGTAGTGCTTTTAGTCCATGCTAGAATTTGAGGGGTCAATGATATGTTGGTCATTGCGCACATCATGCAGAGTCCTGTTATAATTGCTTAGGCCCTAACTTGTGTGGAGTATCTTGCATATCAAGACTCCCCATCCTTGTGCTCTTACAATCTTACCGCCCCCTCTTCCGCAAATTTCCCTGAGCTTCAGGATGGGGAGAGATTAGGCAGGCCTGATTCCAGGTGGTTGATATAGAGTCTCTGATGTTCTGAACAGACTGTCCTTCCTGATCATTTCTAACTGATGGGGTACGATCTTACAAGAAGGGGAGAGCATAGAGGCTGCCAGATAGAAGTTAACCATTTTGCAAATAGGTGATTGACCCCTTTCTCACCGCAGTCTCCTACTTTTATTCCATCTACCTTTGAATATACTCTTATAACAAGACTCTAATTTAACAGGTTTCTATCTCTGGCCAGGGGGTGACATCCAATACCCATCAGGATGGAACCAAAGGCATTGCAGGAACAGCAAAACTGAAAAAAAAAATCATCCAGGACTTTTATCTTAAATGGATGTTGAATTTTGTCTAAAGATTTTTCCATATCAATCTATAGAATGATGTGGTTTTGTTCCTTTCATTTATTTATATGATGAATTACATTTATTATTTTGAGTATGTTGAACCAACCTTGTGAATCTGGAATAGAGGATACTTGGTCATAATGAATAAACTTTTGATATGTTTTTGAATCTGGTTTGCTAAAATTTTGCTGAGGATCTTTACATCTATGTTCATCAATGTGATTGGCTTTTAATTTCCTATTTTTACTTGTGTCATTGATTTGTTTTGGGACCAGTTTAATATTAGTTTCTTAGAGTTTGAAAGTGTTCCATCCTTTGGTATTTTATGAAATAACTTAAGGAGTAGTAGTGTTAGTTGTTCTTTAAATGACTGGTAGATTTCTGCACTGAATCCATCCATTCCTGGGCTTTTTTTTTGGTGGGAAGATTTGTAATTACTTCGTTAACATTGTAACCAGTTTTAGGACTATTTAAATAAATCAGTTCATCCCAATTCAATTTTGGTTAAATGTGGGTACTTAGTATCAAGTTGACAATTTAAACTGGTGCAATATGTAATAAAGAAAAGTATGAATGAAACATGAAAACTTTTATTTAAAAAGGCAGGTTAACAACTTTATAAGAGTATTGCAAAAATTTGTATAAAATGTAATAGAAAAGTACTCTTTTCTATTGAACACCCAAATTAAAAGTAATCTAGTCCTTCAGTTTTCATCTTCTATCCAATGTATATAGTGAAAATTTTAGGAATCCATTATAAACCAAGAGGAAAAAACAGTCTATGATTTTAGCATGTTGCAGAGAATTTTGAAGATTTTGGACATTTTTGTTTCACAAAATTCTAGACATGCAGAAGGTCAGCTCTACCTAATGGAAAAAAATGAAAAAAATTCAAGCAAATATTATATTCAGCTTGATAAAAATGAGAAATATATCTACATTCAGAAAAGAAAATGCTTAAACTTAAAAAAAACCTGTAATATACAGATAAACTTATTTGACTCGTGATCAAATGATACTTTCTTAAATATTATACAAACTTAGAAGGATGGAGTTTATATATGTCTGTGCAGAAATAAATCTGGATCAGGAAAATTTAGTTGATCTGAAATGTCTAAATTAAAGGATCCTGAAAAGACTGATACTTCAGTTATAAGAAATCGAATGGTTCTCTATTCTTATATGAAATATATGAATATAATTTATTTTTCTACCTAGAAAAAATGAGTTCCATGTAAAATGTGATAATCATAGCATGCAAAAATACACATGTACTTTTAATTCCTACTAAACATCTAACAGACATTTCTCAAGGACAATATGATAACCTGATAAATCTTGAAGGTATAATTGCCAGAATAAAATCTCTAGCAATTACAAGAATGTCTTAATGGGTTAGTGTGATTTCTCATAAAATTGATAAACATATTTTCTTGCGTGTGTAGAAAAAAAGCTGCCATTATCTCTGGTGGGAATTAATTCTGCTTGAAACACTGGAAATTTCTCAGAGTTACACCCTCTTTTGAGAAACTAATACAATAGAAAGTGACACAGGAAATGATAGCTTCCTTGTTCTCACAGTTACAGATGAAGGTGTCAAATGACAGTTGAGGCTCTGAGCCCTGGGCACAGTTATGAGAAATTGGTAGGTGAGTTAATTCCCAGGCAAGCCTGAAGGTAATTGTTCGTCATTGGGGAGACCTAACTCAAGGTCAGTAGGGCTAGTCCCTGGGCAGTTGAATAAGATAGAGAAAACTGGTTGAGGAAGTTAGAATCCTTTGATATATTTGGGCAAATATGCTGATCCTGCATTTAAGGATTGTCTCTCTATCCTTTCCATATGGTTTGGCCAGTTCCTTTAACCAATGATTTTAGTGTGAGCATTCTTGTCAAGCTGGACAAAACCGCACCAGACTATCATAATCCTTTTAGCCAGACCATTTTAAGCCATTTTGTAATGAATTTATCAGCAATATGCAAAAACCTATTACACTTGTCATGATGGAACAACTCTTTAATACCTCATACAGAGCCAGCTATACCATCTACTAAAACTGCATTACAAATGTTGATAGGAACAGCATATCCTAAAATCATTTATTTGTTAAAAATTTCTTTCAGAAACAGAGTCTCAAAATATACAGGCTACAGTTTATTTCCTGTACCTTCCCAAATGTTCATATATTAATGACTTTGTCCCCACAGTGGCATTTTCTAGAGGTGATAGAAACACTGAAGATTTGGGACTTAATAGGAGAAATTAGGACATTGAAGGCACATTCTAAAAGTGGATTGTTGATATTAATCTTTTCTCATTTGGCTCTTCAACTGTCAAGTATTGCTCTTAAATACAGAACCAAAATCAACAAGGACAATGATCATAGCTTAGAAATCAAAAAGGTTGAACCAAAATAAGTTTTCTTTTATAAAGAGATTATCTGAAATATTTATTGCAATAATGGAAAGCTGACTAATACAGAAAAAAATTACAAGTCCAAGAGCTGATGCTTTGACTATATCTATATCAAAGCTAATAAAAATGTGCTTTGGCAACTGATTTATTTGAGTAATTTATAATATCAGGCTAGGAAATCCTAGAATTCTCTAATTGGTGTTCAGTGGGTAATTGTAGTAGAAATTTATCAGACCAGAATGTTGAAAGAAATGGTCAGTGTAAGGTTGTGTTAATCATTATTTAGGTAGGAATACAGACATTGATAACTAAATAGCAAAAGTAGCTGTATCAGGTTAATGACCTGTGATTTAGTGGGAGAATGAGTTTAAATTTGGTCAGTTACTTTGACTTGTAAGAGGAAATTCCAATACAGGACAATACATATGCTGTAGCAAAGGTATTAATGGCTGTATTTAGGTTAATAAATTGTTATAATTAGCAGTTGAGAGTAGAAAAGAAAAATTTAAAAATTACAGTTTTCAGTGAAAGAGAAATTGATCACAACAATTGTCAAGGAGAATGCAGAGATGAGAACCTTAAAGATGAACAAAGTTATTTGTATTAGACAGCAAAGCTATCTTGAGGATACCACAATAACCAACAGGACCTTATATATTATAATCACTAAAGTGTAAAAATGCAGATTTGCTTTAAAGATTTGTCAGGTCTAGTCAGGCTTTTGAGAAAAGATTTGGGATACTCTGGCCAGTTTATGGTCATTTTGACTATCAATCTTCCTGGATTTCTTTGAAGAGAAGATCACAACACACT
Organism: Typhlomys cinereus; assembly: GCA_023101885.1. NCBI lineage: Eukaryota > Metazoa > Chordata > Mammalia > Rodentia > Platacanthomyidae > Typhlomys > Typhlomys cinereus. Next base: position 6,637,368 of record JALPQD010000022.1, on the reverse strand, counting down.
GAGACAGCAACAAAATTAGCAAAAGTCCATATAATTTTGATTTTTAAGCATGAAAATTTTCAGGTCATAGCAGTTTACACTGAGAATTCAAAGCGAAAAATAAGAGACTAGACATTTTGCGACAGGACCAAAGTGTTTTCAGCACATACATCATGAGGGAAGGTGTGGGAGTAAAACTAAACCTGCAATTGACAAGACTTTCAAAAGTTGCAGATTTCAGGGATATTGAATATCTGCAAAGAAAAGCTTCAAACAGCAGTCATAAACATCAACCCATGTGGGTGGCAATGTGTGCTACATCCAGCAAGTCTATAATGTGGAGACCTCATGAGTCCTTGGAAGCACACATTCTGTTATGTTATGTCCAAGATGTTAGACATTGCCATTTTGAATACAGTGTTTGAACTGATAGGTTTTATTTTTTTATTTAATATAAAAGCTTTGTTCTGTGTTCTTATTTCTCTTTTCGGAATAGGAATACTTACCTAATGTCATTGTTTATTAAAAAAACTTGTAAATGGTTGGATACTTTTAATTTATATTTTGAAATACAATCTTATTAGTTCCTTTTTGATAATGTCCTGCATCTGTATGATATATTATGATTCCTCTTTCCCCTGCCTTGTCATATCTCTTTCATATTCCTATGAACATTCCCTACTTCTTACCAGTTTTTTTCAAAAATTCATGACTTTAAGTTCTCCTTTATGGTCTATTAGCCAGAGCCATCTGTGAGACCATTGGATTGCAACTATCCATTGTAGCCTGGAGGGGTAGCCAGTGAATACAAAATTGAAGACAATGGTTCCCATTCTCCCTGAAATGATTAGTAGCAAATATTTTGCAGGATCTGTCACCTAAGTTTGTTTTCAGCTCGGAATAGACTTTGTTCTTGGACTTTTCAGCAAAACTAGAACAGATAAGACTCTGAGAAATTTTGCAAATGGATTTAGAGTCATGATCAGGAAAGAAATGTGTGAGAAAAGGTGCACAAATCTATATTTTAATTAATTAATTTATTTCTATTTATTTGTGGTGTGTGTGTGTGTGTGTGTGTGTGTGTGTGTGTGTGTGTGTGTGTGATTGTGCATGTGTCACCCAAGGGTGACTTATCACCCACAATTGATTGTTCTACCTCTTTTTGCTTTTCTCTGAGGTTTCTCAGGCTCTCCTTTCCAGGATTGAAAGTTGAAAGTGCAGGCTACTGCCATTTCTGCCTGGTGTTTTACTTGCTTTCTGGGATCTGGATTTAGGTCCTTCTGCTTTGGAAGCAGAGGCTTAACTTCAGAGCCATCTCTCCAGCCCCAGGGTGCACAGTTCTCCAGTTATGTAGGTCTTGAGTCACCGATTCTCAAAGGTTCATTACAGTGAAAGCTACATTCTCAACTTGAAATTGAGAAGTGAATGAAGACTTTTAAGAAAGACCTTGTGAGAGATTTTGGTTTATTGGAGATGTGCAGTCAAAAGAGATTGTAGGCTCCAACCTCTCTCTCTCTCTTTCTCTCTTTATCTCTATCTCTCTGTCTCTTTCTCTCTCCTTTTTTTCTGTTTCCTGTTATGATGTAAGCAGCTTGCTTCAAAACACTATTATTGCACGTACATTATCAGTGTCTGCAAAGCAAAAGAACTATTGAAATCAGAGTCTATTCCCGAAATATATGAGGTATCATAAACTTCTTGTTCAAACTGATTATCTTTAATATTTTATGTAGTAAAAGAAAGATGACAGGACTACATGTACAAATGTATGCATATATTTTTAGAAAAATAGTGTATTATACAATTTATGTATATGCAAAATGAAACAAAGATTTAATTCATGAGAAAGTTCAAAGAATAAAATTTAGGAGATATTACTAAAGAAATTAGAAGCTCTTGAAAAATAAACTAATGCTTCTCTAATTTATTTAATAAATTAAAAAAAAACTATAATGGGAAAGATACACAGTGGAAAGGCAAGATAGAGGACTCAGAGAAGAAAGAAATACTAACATATTTGTAAGGGATATGGTAGTAGATTGGAAGTCAGTATATTTCGGCCTTCTTTGTAGGGTGCCTTCTTGTCAGCAGCTCTTGAAATATAAAACCATACATTTTTGAAATCCCCTTGAACAAAGCCTCTGGATGTAATTTAAATTCAGCAAGGCAGTCCTGCTGATGTTAATTTTGGATGTAGACAAAAGGCAAATATATTGCTTCTTTATTTCTGCTGCTGAGCAGTGTCAGTTGTTTATTTTATACCATAGCAGGAAATGTGGTGAGTATTGTACATGAAACCAGAAATCTTAGTAACCAAGATAAATAACTAACATAATGCTTTAAAACAGAAACCTAATGTAAGCTTTAATAATGAACATAATCTCAAAGATGTAAACAAATCTAGGCTCACTACATAAATATTTACATTTCCTTTACTGTCTAATAAGCTTCCAACAAAATAAAATTGACATTGTCCTTACTCGCAAATGAAATCTACCTATTATCAACACTTTCATTGATCTTACTTTATATATGATCAACATAATTAATCTATTTTTCTTATTTTATGTTCATCACCATGCTAGTTAGTAAGTATTTTTATCTCCTTTTTTCTAAACTTACTTTGGATTTTTTATTATCATTTCTTTCATTTTTTATCAGATTTGGTAGCACACACATTTATCCTAAATTTCTCATTGTTATGACATAAAAATTAAAACACGAATACTGAAATAATAGTGCTATTAATTATCTGTCTCCACTACCAGGATTACTCAAATAATTTGGAAAATTTACATTTGTTTTAATTCTTTTCCATCAAGTAAATATTGTTGTACTTCAAAAAAGGGATAAGAAATCCCACATTATTCCTATTTTAATAAAATTCCTGTACTTTTTCCCTTATATTTATACATTCATTTATCCTTGTCAAATTTAATAAGTGTCATCTAGAGTTGTTTTTACCTTGGTCTATAATTTGTAATTAATTTTTTTTAAATCTTCTGATACAAATTCACTGATTTCTAGTTAACATGAAAATGATGTTTTTCAAAACAAAGGAAATGCTGTACTATTCTCACTGATTTTTATCACTGAAGGCGTAATGGATAGTCTAAATCATCTGTTTATGATTTACTTGGTTGAAAATATTTTTATCTTTGTTAGTCAGCATTTTTACAATACTTAAATGTGACTTCATTGGACAACTACAATTTGCTGGCAATATGCTTATAGCAGATCTAGAAAGACCCTGCTGCATTCATTCAGAAAAAAGCTTTTCAATTTTTTCCTTTTGTTTAATACTGACTATATTTAATAGGATATTGTCTGTTGTTAATGTCTTTTGTTTTCATATTTTCTACCTCTTTGAATTTTAATTGTATCTTACATTTTTCTAGTCAATATTTTTCTTTATTTCCACTCATACACACTTAACAGGTATACCCGTCCCCTCCCTCACTCTGACCTCTCACTGCTCTGTGCCCCCTCCCCTCTCCCTTCCTCCCCATCCCCCAGTGCCTCCCCCTCCCATCCTTGGAGCATCCTTAAATGTGCATGCCCAACTCTCCTCTGGGTCCTACTCTCCGATGAGGTGCAAGGACCCAGTGGCATTTCCCAGAACCCTTTCCTGCATCCTACTTAAGCATAGGAACACTACTGTGGCTGTCAATTTTTGGGCCTGCCCAGGATTTGCCCCAGGGCATGACCCAGCACATGGGACTAAAGATGGCGCTGAGGGCAAGGGTCTTGGGCATAATCTGATCACTTCACAGAAAGCCCTAATTGGCTTTCAGGTATCTACCTGCCCCCTGTGCTGAATGACATTGAACTTGACCATTAACACCTGTAGGATGTATTGATCTGTGACACAATTGGATGCCTGTTTCATGCCTTGGTGGCCTTTGTCTATAAAAGTTCCTTTTCTCCCCCCAATAAACTGAGATCTTCTGACAATCTCCCTGTCCTGTGCTGAGTTTCTGGGGGAAGAGGCGGAGGCAGGGACGGCTGGAACTTGTTTTCATCACAGCCAGCAGCTGTGTGTTTGAGTGAGTGAATGAGTGCATGGGTCGGAACTGGTTCCCACAAGTGGCGAACACGAAGGGACCCTTCAGAAATCGGAGGGAGCTAAGCAGGCTTCAGGGTAAGTGAAAACTTGGGAAATATGGGGAATTCAACATGCAGGCTGGATCCAGTGCCAGCAGCACTCAAGTCCATATTAAGGAGTCATGGGTTTGACATTTCTGATCCAGGCATTGCCAGAGTGTGGAAATTGACTCTTGAGTTGGCTCCGTGGGCTTGGTCCACCAACATATTTTCATGGGACATGTGGAAAAAAATAGAAGGTCTAGCCAGAGAGCAAGAAAAAAATCATAATATACCACCTTCCGTGGAATTTTATTCCACAATTTCTGCACTCAAGATATCTTTCCTTCCCAATCCAATTCAGCCCACACTGGAGCAAACATTACAGGTAGAGAGGGAGGGGCCAGAGCCATTCAGGAGCATGGCTCCAGGGAGGTTGGGGCCAACAAGCTATCCCAGGAACCCCGCAGGGGGCTCTGCCAACGAGCCATGCTGGACCAGGGTACAGGGGAACAAAGAAGCTGCTACGTATGGGGATGCCAAGTTGCGTGAGACTGCGGAGCTGGGGCTAGGTGGGCAAAGCTGTGGGCACGCTGAGCCGGGGCTGGGAGGGCATTCTGCTGGACCATGGCAGAGTGCAGGAAACCATGGAGATGGTGGGCATGCCTGCTGTTTAGAGAATGATAACCTATCACTGTGCATGCCAAGAACGTTACAAAGAGTTATGGGCTGTGACAGGGGTGCGCGGTTACCGGTACCAAAGCCACTACCAGCAGTGGTGGAGAGACTGCCCACGGCTGCAGCGGGGCAACACGTGGGGATGTGGAACCGCATGGCAGGGGAGCCATACATGGCTGTGACTAGGCTGCACACAGCCAGGGGACAGAGATTTGCAGAAGCGGACTGGCGTGTGGGATGGCATGCGGGGACAAGCCCATGCCTGAGGGAGCAGAGCTTCCCAATTGGGAGGGCCATGAGGAACACCTGCTTGGTGAGGAAGGCGCCTACTTTGAGAGCCCAGAAAGGACATGGGAACGTTGTGGGAGAGAGTGCCCTGCTCCCTTTATCAAAGGGAAGAGGTTAGCAGCGCTCTGAGAACAGGGAGTGGTCCCTTGTATCTGGATTTAACTCCACTAGGGAGAGAAAGGGATGGAGAAGGATTAGAAGGAGATCTACCTCCATTCCCCATAATAAAAATCCATACTGACTCCGTGAAAGGGCACACTGGGCCCCGCCAGGCTAAAGCAGGGAACCCAGGGCTGGAGCCCACATATGCTGAGGCATATCAAGTACAAGCCTATCCTGTTAACTTAAATCCAGGGGGCAATTGCCCTGCAGTGTGGTATCCTTGGGAAGCAAAAGATTTAAAAGAATTAAAGTAGGCTGTGCTAGAGGATGGTCCAAATTCTCCATGGGTTGAGGCCCTCCTTCAAGATCTAGCTCACCAACCTTGTACTACTAAGGACTGGATGGATATGGCCAAAGAGGTGCTCCCCAGTCCCACATTCATTAAATGGGCAATGCTATTTAAGAAAGAATGTGGGGTCCAACAGGCAGCCATGGAAGCCCCATACCAAGACCAAGTCTGCTTGATAGGTTTATTGGCACGGAAAAAGCTAGATGAAGGTCCTTCTGAAACGCCTCTAACAGGTATTATACAAAAACTGGGTGAGGCCCTCCCTGAGTTCATTGGCCAGGTGGAATAAAGCCTCCATAGTAAACTTCCCCCAGGCCCCCTAAGGGAACAATTTGCTAAATTGCTGGTATGGGAAGGAATGAAGGGGGACCACAAAATAGCGTGTGCAGGTCTTAAGGAGAGATCCATAGGCACCTGGATTATTGCTTCCAAGGATGTGGGGACTCAAAAACACCATTGTCAGACACTTTCTGCGGCCCTGGAGACACAGACAAAGGCACTGACCTACACTGAGTCTGCAGGGCCAAGAGGGGAGGGGAAACAATGGAGTCTGTTTTCGTTGTGGCCACGTGGGGCATTTCAGGAGGGAGTGTCCCCAGGGTGAGGAAGGGAAGCTATGGAGGTAGGAGAAGCTAAGCCCGCTACAACTCCATGCCCTAGGTGCCGCAGAGGGCTTCATTGGAGAAGAGACTGTAGATCGAAATTCAATCTGGAGGACAAGCCATTGTTGAAAGAAATCACCAATATTTAAAGGCCCAATTACAAAAACAAAAAGGGAGAGTAAGCCCACACTGACAGCTGGGGTTGGTATTATTTACCATCAACGTTTTAAATTTAAAATTTTATAAAAGTACAACTTAAATCGAGATTCCAATGACACTGGGAAGCCTATCCACCTAAATTTCTGTCAGGAAAATGTCCACGGTGTGCTCTAGAAAATTCTAACTAATTGTTATAGGCCTGACTTAAAATGGCTTGATTAATACCTTGCCTAAACCAAGATGGAGTCAATCTGGGTTTGACCTAACATCTAAAAATATGTTCTTTTAATAACCATATTGCTTAAGTGTTTTCTCAGCATATCTTTCAGCAGTGCTTTATTCCAGACCATGCTACAGGCGCCGATGGCCCTTGAACATCCCTGCCATGCCCCCGAAAAGTCACCTGCTGCCATGCCTGGTGTTGATGCCAACCTGTCTTCTCTGCCATATGCATGACTCCTGCCCAATGGAAAAATCTCTCAGGTCTAGCAAACTTGTCAAGTGCGGTACACGTCCAATGTGTGATACAGGCCTTTAGATACGACGCAAACCCCCAAGGTTGGTAAAGCCAACCTCATACATAGGACTGGTAGCCAGAGATGGGCAAGTGGAAGCCCGGCCATGGATCAACCTAAGACAGGACTTGTAGTCCTGGAGACTACAAGATCCCATGACGGGTCAGACCACGGTGGGAGGTTTTTCATGATTAAGACAGGCACAGTCACTCAAGACCATTTGGTCTGCTCAGTTGCAGGTAGCCTCCTGGACCTTCTCATACAAAAAAAAAAAAAAACCAGGGAGATGTTGGGCCTGCCCAGGATTTGCCCCAGGGCATGGCCCAGCACATGGGACTAAAGATGGCGCTGAGGGCAAGGGTCTTGGGCATAACCTGATCACTTCACAGAAAGCCCAAATTGGCTTTCAGGTATCTACCTGCCCCCTGTGCTGAGTGACATTGAACTTGACCTTTAATACCTGTAGGATGTATTGATCTGTGACACAATTGGATGCCTGTTTCATGCCTTGGTGGCCTTTGTCTATAAAAGTTCCTTTTCTCCCCCCAATAAACTGAGATCTTCTGACAATCTCCCCATCCTGTGCTGAGTCTCTGGGGGTAGAGGCAGAGGTGGGGACAGCTAGAACCTGTTTTCAACACAGCCAGCAGCTGTGTGTTTGAGTGAGTGAATGAGTGCTTGGGTGGGAATTGGTTGCCACAGTCAATCCCTTGCCTCCAAGGATCCTAGTGCCTTTAGTCCATGCTAGACTTTGTGGGGTCAATAGTGTGTTGGACATTGTGCAAGGTATGCAAAGTTCAATTATGATTGCTTCGGCCAAAACTTGTGTGGAATATCTTGCATATCATTGCTCCTCCCATCCTTGTGCTCTTACAATCTCACCACCCCCTCTTCCGCAAAATTCCCTGAGCTGCTGGATGGGGAGAGATTAGGCTGGCCTAGTTCCAGGTGCTTAATATAGCGTCTCTGAAGTTCTGGATAATGGTTTGTTGATCTTTTTTTTCAGTTTTGCTGCTCCTGCAATGCCCTTCACTCCATCCTGATTGGTATTGGATGTCACCCCCTGGTCAGAGATAAAAAGCTGTAAAACTAGAGTCTTGATAAAAGAGTATCTTCAGAGGTAGATGTAATAAAAGTAGGAAACCGCAGTGTGGGAGGGGTCAGTAATGCATTTGCAAAATGGTTATTTTTTATCTGCCAGATTATATGCCCTCTCCTTATGTTGAGATCATACCCATCAGTTGCAAATGATCAGGAAGGAAAGTCTGTGAACTTAACCAGATGTCTCATTACTTACTAGCACTCCTTGATGGTGGCCTATTTTCTCTGCTGTAACATGGTCCATTCTCTCCTTGTTTCAGGTGTGGCCCTCCTACCCCATCCCTCCTGTTCATAATCCTTGCAATTACTGTAGGTATTACAGAGATTTATCCTTGAATGTCTCTAAGTGGGTTTGGTACTAGAAGGAACCTATTAGGGAGTACATATGGTGCTTAATTTTCTGGGTCTGGGATACTTCACTCAATATAATTGTTTCTAATCCCATCCATTCCCCGGCAAATTCCATTAATTCATCATTTTTGATGGCTGAGTAGTAATCCATTGTGTAGATGTGCCACATTTTCCTAATCCACTCACCAACTGTTGGACATTTGGGTTGATTCCATGACTTTGCTATTGTAAACAGTGCTGCTATGAACATGGTTGCACTTGTGCTATCGAGGTGAACCTCTGCTGCATGGGGGGTTATTCCCAAAAGTGGAATTGCAGGGTCATAAGGCATTTCAATCTTTAGTGTCTTTAAGGATCTCCAGACGGCTCGCCAGAGTGGCTGTATGAGCCTGCATTTCCACCAGCAATGTAAGAGAGTTCCCTTCTCTCCACATCCTCTCAGGCATTTGGTGTTGTTCGTATTGTGGATTTTTGCCATCCTGACCGGGGTGAGATGATATCTCAGGGAAGGTTTGATTTGCATTTCCCTGATGGCTAAAGAAGTGGAGCATTTTTTAAGATATTTGTTAGACATTTTAATTTCATCCCTAGTAATGTTTCTTTTAAGTTCCAAGGCCCATTTTTTAATTGGGCCATTTGTTTCCTTGGTGTTTAGTTTTCTAAGTTCTTTATGAACTCTGGATAATAGAGCTCTATCAGATATGTGGTTAGTGAAGATTTTCTCCCATTCTGTAGGTGGCCTTTGTGCTCGTGTTACAATCTCTTTATCTGAACAGAAGCTCTTTAATTTCACAAGATCCCAACTGTTGAGAGTTGGTAGCAGTGACTGTGCCATTGGATGTCTGTTTAGGAAATGTTGGCCTAGCCCAATCAGCTCGAGGGAGTTCCCTACCCTTTCACCTATGGTTTTTATAGTCTCTGGCCTGATATCAAGGTCCTTGATCCATTTGGAATTAATTTTTGTACATAGTGACAAGTACGGGTCCAGTTTTAATCTTCTGCATGTGGAGATCCAGTTTTGCCAGCACCATTTGTTGAAGATACTGTTCTTTCTCCATCGGATTTTTTGGTCCCCTTTGTCAAACCAAATGGATGTAATTTTGTGGGCTTATATCTGGGTCTTCAACCCTTATCCATTGATCTGTGTGTCTATTTTGAAGCCAGTACCAGGTTGTTTTTATAACTATGCATTTGTAGTATAGACTAAGGTTTGGTATGGTATGGTGATACCTCCAGCTTTGTTTTTGTTACTCAGGATTGTCTTTGCTATCCTGGGTCTTTTTTGCCTCCATATGAATTTTCTGATTGTTTGGTCAACTTCTTTAAAGAATTGTTTTGGATTTTAATTGGTATATCATTCAATTTGTATATTGCCTTTGGTAGGATGGTCTTTTTTATGATGTTGATTCTGCCAATACAGGAACATGGGAGGTCTTTCCACCTTCTGGTGTCTTCTGCAATTCCTTTCTTTAGGGTTTTAAAGTTTTCATCGTAAAGTTCTCTTACTTCCTTGGTTAGGTTTATACCAAGGTATTTCATTTTTTTTAGGGGCTATAGTAAATGAGATTGTTTCTCTCAAGGCTTTTTCACTTCTTTCATTGTGGGCATATAGGAAGGCCACTGATTTTTGTACATTTATTCTGTATCCTGCCACCCTGCTGAATTTCAGTATTAGTTCCAGGAGCTTCCTGGTGGAGTTTTTGGGATCATTCAGGTATAAGATCATGTCATCTGCAAATAGGGGTAGCTTGACTTCTTCCCTGCCAATTTGAATCCTTTTATGTCCCTTTCTTGTCTTATGGTTTCAGCTAAGACTTCAAGTAAATATTGAGTAGATTGATTCCTGATTGTTGCAGGAATGCCTCAAGATCTTCCCCACTGAGTACAATCCTTGCTGAAGGCTTGTTGTATATAGCTTTTATATATTGATAAAGGTTCCTTCCATTCCAATTGTCTCTAGGGTTTTGATCATAAAAGGCTTTTGGACTTTGTCAAAAGCTTTTTCTGCATCAATCGAGAGTATCATGTGGTCTTGGACTTTGGACTGGTTTATATGATGAATTAAATTTATTGATTTGCATATGTTGAACCAACTTTGTGTGCCTGGAATAAAGCCTACTTGATCCCCGTGGATGATCTTTTTTACATGTTTTTTAATCCGATTTGCTAAGACTTTGTTGAGAATCTTTGCATCCGTGTTCATCAGAGTGTTTGGCCTGTAGTTTTCTTTTTTAAGTGTATCTTTATTTGGTTTTGGGATTAAAACGATATTAGCTTCATGGAAGGAATTTGGTAGTGTTCCTTCCGTTGCTATTTTATGGAAGAGTTTAAGGAGTATTGGTGTTATTAACTCCTTAAATGTCTGGTAGAACTCTGTGCTGAATCCATCTGGTCCAGGATATTTTTTTGGTGGGAAGATTTGAGATTACTTCCTCGATTTCCTCATATGTTATAGGACTATTTAAATAATTCACAACTTCCTGATTCAATTTACGTACGTTGTGTTTACCTAGGAATTCATACATTTCTTTTGTGTTGTCATATTTCACAGAGTGTAAGTTTTTGAAATATGACATTATAATTCTTTGGATTTCTTGGGTATCAGTAGTGATAACTCCATTTTTATTAATTTTGTTAATTTGGGTTTTTTCTCTCTTGCTTTTCGTTAATTTAGTTAGGGGTGTATCAATATTATTGATTTTTTCAAAAAACCAGCTTTTTGACAGGTTGATTTTGTGTATCATTTTCCTAATCTTGATGTCGGATATTTCTCCCCTTGTTTTGCTAATCTCCCCTCTTCTGCTGCTTTCGGGTTATGATTGCTCTAGTTTCTCTAAAGCTTTATGCTGCATTGTTAAATTATGTATTTCTGACATTTCAATTTTTTTGATGTAGGCATTGAGAGCTATGAACTTACCTCTTAAGACAGCTTTCATTGTGTCCCAGAGATTTTGGTAATTTGTATTTTTATTATCGTTCGCTTTCAGGAAATCTTGAATTTCCTTTTTGCTTTCTACCTGAATCCAGTTCTCATTCAGCACCATAGTGTTATGTTTCCAGGAGTTAGTGTATTTTCTGTTGTTTGTTGTGTTGTGGATGTCCAGCTTTAGGCCATGGTGGCCTGATAGGACACTTGTTAGAATTTCAACTTTCCTGTATGTGTGTAGGTTCATTTACTGGCCCAATACGTAATCTATTTTGGAGAAAGTTCCTTGTGCTGCTGAGAAAAATGTGTATTCTTTGGTGCATGGATGAAAAGTTCAATAGAGATCTCTAAGGTCCATTTCTTTAAGGGTTTGATTAAATTCCAAAGTGTCTCTGTTAAGCTTTTGACCTGTTGATCTATCCCATGTTGAGAGTGCGGTGTTGAAGTCCCCAAGAATTATCGTTTGGGGGTTGAATTCTTACTTTGGACGCTATAGGGTTTTTTTTTTTTTTTTTTTTTTTTTTATATTACTGACCTTTACCTTTACTGTATAAATCCATGCATATGTATGTACATATACATTCACATACATGTATATACATGTGTAATGAACACAGTATACATGCACACACGTATGTACATATATACATGCACATGTACACTTGTATACACACATGCATAGACACATAAACAGATACATGCACACACTGCTGAATAAAACAGAAATGCGACCACAGGTTTACTAGTAGTTTTTTGTAAAACAGGACAATGATTAAGACTTTCAGTTTAAGCCCAAGGGAACATCCATTACACTCTTGCATCCTCATGCCTCACAGTAGAGATGATATATGTAAATTAAATTTCTAAAGGGCCAATGATAAATCTAGTGCTTCAGAACTGATGATGTCAAACAACAATGTGGCTGCTCAAGAATTCTGGTCGCCTGGCTGCACTTCAACAGCCAGAGTCACTGGGCAAATCTCACCGCGTCATTATGTCATGGATCAGAATGGAGCACGCGCCTGATTGAAGATGGAATCATCCTGAATTGATGCTATTTCCTTTTTGCTTTGCTTTGGGATTTCCCAGGATCCATCTTCCAGGGCCAGAAGTGCAGGCTGTTACCATTTCTGCCTGTCTTTTTTTTTTTTTTTTTTTTTTTGCACGGGATCCAGGATTTGAACTCAGGTTCTTCTACTTGCAAGGAAGAGTCTTAACCCTTGAGCCATCTCTCCAGTCTCTAAAAATATTTTTTTTTTTTTTATTAAAAATTTAATTATACATTTTAAAATTTTTTACCAGTTCCCTCCCTCCCCCCTCCCCTTCCCCCAGTGTCTCCCCCCCAATTCCCAGAGAGTCCTTTATTGTGTGCGCCTAACTCTCCACTGGGTCCTCCTCTCCGATGACATATAAGGACCCAGTGGCATTTCCATAAGCCCTTTCTCTTGTTCCCCTTAATCATAAGATTACTACTATGGCTGTCAATCCCTTGCCTCCAGGGGTCTCGGTGCCCTTAACAGATGCTAGACTTTATGAGGGCAACAGTGCGCTGGACATTGCGCAGGGCATGCAAAGTTCCATTATGATTGCTTTGGCCCCAACTATTGTTGAGAATCTTGCAAATCGTTGCTCCTCCCATCCTTTTGCTCTTACAATCTTACCGCCCCCTCTTCCGCAAATGTCCCTGAGCTCCAGGATGGGGAGAGATTAGGCTGTCCTAGTTCTATGTGATTGATATAGAGTCTCTGAAGTTCTGGATTGTGGTTTGTTGATTTTCTTTTGCAGTTTTTCTGCTCCTGCAATTCCCTTCACTCCATTCTGCTGGGCACTGTATGTCACCCCCTGGCCAGAGACAAAAAGCTGTTAAACTGGAGTCTTGTTGTAATAGCACATTCAAGGGTAGATGTAATAAGAGTAGGAAACCTCACTGAGGGCGGGGTCCATTACCCATTTGCACAATGATTACTTTTTATCTGCTAGACTATATGCCCTCCCCTTCTGGTGAGATCAGGAAAGAACGTCTGTGAACTTAACCAGGTTTCTCATTACTTACTTGCAGACCTTGATGGAGGCTTATTTTCTCTGCTGTAACATGGTCTCCTCTCTCCTTGTTTCTGGTGTGGCCCTCCTAACCCATCTCTCTTGTTCATAATCCTTGCAATTACTGTGTTACATAGGTTTACTTTTGAGTGTCCCAATGTGGGCTGGGCGAGTTTGGTACTAGGAGCCACCTATTAGGGAGTACATACGGCGCTTAATTTTCTGGGTTTGGGATACTTCACTTAATATAATTCTTTCTAATGACATCCATTTCCCAGCAAATTCCAGTAATTCATCATTTTTGATGGCTGAGTAGTACTCCATTGTATAGATGTACCACAGTTTCCTTATCCACTCGTCAACTGTTGGACATTTAGGTTGATTCCATGACTTTGCTATTGTAAACAGTGCTGCTATGAACATGGTTGAGCTTGTGCTATCGAGGCGAACCTCTGCTGCTTGGGGGGTTATTCCCAAAAGTGGGATAGCAGGGTCATATGGCATTTCAATCTTTAATTTCTTTAAGAATCTCCAGACGGCTCGCCAGAGTGGCTGTATGAGCCTGCATTCCCACCAACAATGTAGGAGAGTTCCCCTCTCCCCACATCCTCTCCAGCATTTGTCGTTGTTTGTACTGTGGATTTTTGCCATCCTGACCGGGGTGAGATGATATCTCAGGGAAGTTTTGATTTGCATTTCCCTGATGGCGAAGGAAGTGGAGCATTTTTTAAGATAATTGTTAGACATTTTAATTTCATCCCTGGTAAAGTTTCTTTGAAGTTCCAGGGCCCATTTTTTAATTGGGCCAGTGTTTTCCTTGGAGTTTAATTTTCTAAGTTCTTTGTGCACTCTGGACAGTAGAGCTCTGTCAGATATGTGGTTAGTGAAGATTTTCTCCCATTCTGTGGGTTGCCTTTGAGCTCGTGCGACAATCTCTTTATCTGAACAGAAGCTCTTTAATTTCACAAGATCCCAACTGTTGAGAGTTGGTAGCAGTGACTGTGCCATTGGATGTCTGTTTAGGAAGTGTTGGCCTAGCCCAATCAGCTCGAGGGAGTTCCCTATCCTTTCAACTATGGCTTTTAAAGTCTCTGGCCTGATATCAAGGTCCTTGATCCATTTGGAATTAAGTCTTGTACATGGTGACAAGTACGGGTCCAGCTTTAATCTTCTGCATGTGGAGATCCAGTTTTGCCAACACCATTTGTTGAAGATGCTGTTCTTTTTCCATTGGATTCTTTGGGCCCCTTTGTCAAAGACCAAATGGCTGTAACTTTGTGGGCTTATATCTGGGTCTTCAATCCTTATCCATTGATCTGTGTGTCTATTTTGGAGCCAGTACCAGGCTGTCTTTATAACTATGGATTTGTAGTATAGACTTAGGTTTGGTATGGTAATACCTCCAGCTGTGTTTTTGTTACTCAGGATTGTTTTTGCTATCCTGGGTCTTTTGTGCCTCCATATGAACTTTGAGATTGTTTGGTCAACTTCTTTGAAGAATTGCTTTGGGATTTTGATTGGTATAGCATTGAATCTGTATATTGCCTTTGGTAGGATGGTCATTTTTACAATGTTGATTCTGCCAATCCAGGAACAAGGGAGGTCTTTCCACCTTCTGGTGTCTTCTGCAATTTCTTTCTTTAGGGTTTTAAAGTTTTCATTGTAAAGGTCTTTTACCTCCTTAGTTAGGTTTATACCAAGGTATTTCATTTTTTTAGGGGTTATAGTAAATGGCATGGTTTCTCTCAAGGCTTTTTCACTTCTTTCATTCTGGGCATATAGGAAGGCCTCTGATTTTTGCACATTTATTTTGTATCCTGCCACCCTGCTGAACTTCTCAATTAGTTCCAGGAGCTTCCTGGTGGAGTTTTTGGGATCACTCAGGTATAAGATCATGTCATCTGCAAATAGAGATAGCTTGACTTCTTCCTTGCCAATTTGAATCCCTCTTATGTCCCTTTCTTGTCTTATGGCTTCGGCTAAGACTTCAAGTACAATATTGAATAGAAGTGGTGAGAGTGGACAGCCTTGTCTTGTTCCTGATCGAAGTGGGAATGCTTCCAATTGTTCCCCATTGAGCATAATCCTTGCTGTGGGCTTGTTGTATACAGCTTTTATTATATTGATAAAAGTTCCTTCCATTCCTACTGTCTCTAGCGTTTTGATCATAAAAGGCTGTTGGATCTTGTCAAAAGCTTTTTCTGCATCTATCGAGAGTATCATGTGGTCTTGGACTTTGGACTGGTTTACATGATGAATTACATTTATTGATTTGCGTATGTTGAACCAACCTTGTGTGCCGGGGATGAAGCCTACTTGGTCCCCATGAATGATCTTTTTAATATGTTTTTGAATCCGATTTGCTAAGACTTTGTTGAGAATCTTTGCGTCTGTGTTCATCAGGGAGATCGGCCTATAGTTTTCTTTTTTAAGTGAATCTTTATTAGGTTTTGGGATTAAAACGATATTAGCTTCATAGAAGGAATTTGGTAGTGTTCCTTCCTTTGCTATTTGATGGAACAGTTTAAGGAGTATTGGTGTTATTAACTCCTTAAATGTCTTGTAGAACTCTGTGCTGAATCCATCTGGTCCAGGACATTTTTTGGTGGGAAGATTCGAGATTACTTCCTCAATTTCCTTATATGTTATAGGACTATTTAAGTAATTCACAACTTCCTGATTCAATTTAGGTAAGTTGTGTTTACTTAGAAATTCATCCATCTCTTTTGTGTTGTCAAACTTCACAGAGTATAAGTTTTTGAAATATGATGTTATAATTCTCTGGATTTCTTGGGTATCCGTAGTGATAACTCCATGTTCATTTCTAATTTTGTTAATTTGGGTTTTCTCTCTCTTGCTTTTGGTTAGTTTAGCTAGGGGTGTATCAATCTTGTTGATTTTTTCAAAGAACCAGCTTTTCGATTTGTTGATTTTTTCTATCGTTTTCTTAGTCTCGATTTCAGATATTTCTCCCCTTATTTTGCTAATCTCTTCTCTTCTACTGCTTTTGGGATCAGATTGCTCTAGTTTCTCTAAAGCTTTAAGCTGCATTGTTAAGTTGTTTATTTCTGATGTTTCCATTTTTTTGATGTGGGCATTAAGAGCTATGAACTTACCTCTTAGAACAGCTTTCATTGTGTCCCAGAGATTTTGGTAAGTTGTATTTTCGTTATCATTCACTTTCAGGAAATCTTGAATTTCCTTTTTAATTTCTTCCTGAATCCAGTTCTCATTCAGCATCATAGTGTTAAGTTTCCAGGAGTTAGTGTATTTTCTCTTGTTTGATGTGTTGTGGATGTCCAGCTTTAGGCCGTGGTGGTCTGATAGGGCACAGGTTAGAATTTCAACTTTCTTGTACATGTGTAGATTCATTTTGTGGCCCAATATGTGATCTATTTTGGAGAAAGTTCCGTGTGCTGCTGAGAAAAATGTGTATTCTTTGGTGCGTGGGTGAAAAGTTCGATAGAGATCTGTGAGGTCCATTTCTTTCAGGGTTTGATTAAGTTCCAAAGTGTCTCTGTTAAGCTTTTGACCTGTTGATCTATCCCATGTAGAGAGTGCGGTGTTGAACTCCCCAAGAATTATCGTTTGGGGGTTGATTTCTTGCTTTAGACGCTGTAGGGTTTTCTTAATGAATGTGGAGGGGCCCGTATTGGGTGCATATATGTTCAGTATTGTGAAGTCTTCCTGGTGAATTGTACCTCTGACTAAAATGTAGTATCCATCCGTGTCTCTTATAATTTTTTTTGGTTTGAAATCCACTTTGTCTGATAGCATAATGGCTACCCCTGCCTGTTTTCTGCTTCCATTTGCTTGTAGAATTGTTGACCAGCCTTTTATTTTTAGAGCGTGCCTATCTTTTGTGGTGAGATGGGTTTCCTGCAGGCAGCAGATTGATGGATTGTGATTTTTAATCCAAGTTTGTAATCTGTGTCTCTTGATCGGTGAATTAAGTCCATTAACATTTAGTGTTATAATGGAGAAACTATTGTTAATTCCAGACATTTATTATGTTTAGTAGCTTTTATAAGTATATTGCTTCGCTTTTAATGGTGTTATATTTGCCTTCTGTTCTCCTGGATATGCCTGTTTTTTTCTTCACGCTTGAGTATCATTTCTAGCAGTTTTTGAAGGCCTGGTTTGGTGGCCATGTATCCCTTAAAGTTGTCTTTGTGCTGGAAAATTTTTCTTTCTCCCTCGATCATGACTGATAGTTTTGCAGGGTAAATCAGCCTGGGTTGACATTTTTGCTCATTCAATACTTGAAGTATGTCTCTCCAAGCTCTTCTTGCTTTTACTGTTTCGACTGAGAAGTCATTTGTTATTTTAATAGGTTTGCCTTTAAAAGTGACTTGTTTTTTCTCCCTTGAAGCTCTCAGCACCAGTTCTTTATCTTGAATGTGGAGTGTTTTAACTATTATTTGCCGCGGTGTGCTTCTAGTTTGGTCGTATCTGTTTGGGGTGCGGAATGCCTCTTGTATATGAATGGGCCTCTCTTTCTTTAGATGAGGAAAGTTTTCCTTGATGATCGTTTGAAAAATTTCCTCAGGGGTGGTATTTTGAGATTCTTGCTCCGGTATTCCATGAATACGCATGTTAGGCTTCTTCAGGGTGTCCCATATCTCTTGGATATTTCTCTCAAGTATCTTTTTGGCTTTAACAACCTCTTCCATTGAGCTGGCTAGTACTCCCACTTTATCTTCAAGGTCTGAAATTCTGTTTTCTGCTTCATTAGTTCTGTTGATAAGACTCTCTGTGGCGTTCTGGGTTGAAGATAACTTGTCTTTTAGCTCAGTTTTAAACTCTGCTTGAGTTTGTTTTAACTGTTCTATGCCACTTTTTGTTTCTTGCACTGTTTTTCTCAACTCCTCCAGATGTCTGTTGTGTTCCTCTTCAAAGCGATTGATTCGATTATGTAATTCCTCCCGGATTTCCTCTTTCATAGTATTGAACATGGTAATGATCATATTTTGAAAGTCGTTATCCTGGGTCAGGCTTTCTTGGCCTTTTTCCGCGGGTTTGTTCTTTTTGGAGTCTAACATTATGGGATTAATTTCTTCAGTGGGAGATTTGTTTACTTGAGTGTTGCTTCTCATGGATTTGCACTTTGACTTTGGCATTGTCATTTTAACTCTTAAGATCTCTCAATTTCACTAAACTGAATTATTTGGCCTGGGGTACTGGTGGGCGGGGCCTGAACGGGGACTTACCTAGGGAGCGGGGTGAGGCCCGGGTGGACCGCGTGCGTGTCCTGACTGGCGGAGCGGGGTGGGGCGAAAAGGGAGGATGGGCGCAGGGGGAGGTGCTCCTCGTTCCCTGGGCCCCCCGCGCGGCTCCGGCTGGATGGCGGGAGTCGGAGCCGGGTCCCCGTGGGCTGACCTGGGGTCCTAGAGCGCGCGTTGAGGCCCGGCTGGATCTCGCCTACGCGTCCCGACCGGCGGAGCGGGGGTGGGGCGAAAGAGGGAGGCTGCGCGCGTCGGCGTGGAGCTATTTAACCCGAGGGCAGCTGGGGCGGGGCCCGGGCGCAGGGGGAGGTGCTCCTCGTTCCCTGGGCCCCCGCGCGGCTCCGGCTGGATGGCGGGAGTCGGAGCCGGGTCCCCGTGGGCTGACCTGGGGTCCTAGAGCGCGCGTTGAGGCCCGGCTGGATCTCGCCTACGCGTCCCGACCGGCGGAGGGGGGGTGGGGCGAAAACGCTATAGGGTTTTTTAATGAATGTAGAGGACCCATATTGGATGCATATATTTTCAGAATTGTGAAGTCTTCCTGGTGAATTGTACCTGTGACTAAAATGTAGTATCCATCTGTGTCTCTTATGATTTTCTTTGGTTTGAAGTCCACTTTGTCCAAAAGCATAATTGCTACCCCTGCCTGTTTCCTGGTTCCATTAGCTTGCAGAATTTTTTACCAGCATTTTGTTTTTAGGATGTGCTTATCTTTTGTGGTGGGATGAGTTTCCTGAAGGCAGCAGATTGTTGGGTTGTGGTTTTTAATCCAAGTTTGTAATCTGTGCTCTTAATTGGTGAGTTAATACTATCGACATTTAATGTTATAATGGAGAAACTATTTTTAATTCTGGACATTTTTTATGTTTAGTGGATTTTGTAAGCATATTGTTTGATATTTATATTTATTGGTATTATACTTCCCTCCTGTCTTCCTGGATATGCTTGTTCTTTGCTTCAAACTTGGGTATCATTTCTAGCATTTTTTGAAGGCCTGGTGTGGTAGACATGTATCCCTTCAAGTTGTCTTTGTGTTGGAAAACTTTTCTTTTTCCCTCAATCATGACAGATAGTTTTGCTGGGTGTATCAGTCTGGGTTGGCTTTTTTGCTCATTTAATACTTGAAGTACATCTCTCCAAGCTCTTCTTGCTTTTACTGTTTCCATTGAGTAGTCATTTGTTATTCTAGTAGGTTTACCTTTAAAAGTGACTTGCTTTCTTTCTCTTGAAGCTCTCAGCAACTTGTCTTTGTCTTGAATGTGGAGTTTTTTGACTATTATTTAATGTGGCGATTTTCTATTTTGGTCATATCTGTTTGGACTGCGAAATGCCCCTTTGATTTGGATGGGCCTCTCATTCTTTAGTTGTGGGAAGTTTTCATTTATGATGATTTGAAGTATTTCCTCAGGTGTGTTATTTTGGGATTCTTGTTCTGGTATTCCATGAATGTGCATGTTAGTCTTCTTCAGGGTGTCCCATATCTCAAGTATCTTTTTGGCTTTAACAATCTCTTCCATTGAGCTGGTTAATTCTCCCCCTTTGTCTTCAAGATCTGAAATTCTATTTTCTGCCTCATTTGTTCTGCTGATAAAACTCTCTTTTGAGTTTTGGGTTGGAGATAACTTATCTTTTAGTTCAATTTTAAACTCTGCCTGAGACTCTTTTAACTGCTTTATGGCTATTTTTGTTTCTTGAACTGTTTTTCTCAACTCCTCCAAGTGCCTGTTGTGTTCCTGTTCAAAGTGGTTGATATGGTTGTTTAACTCCTCTCGGATTTCCTCTTTCATAGTATTAATCATGGTAATGATCATACTCTGAACGTCGTTATGTTGGGTCTGGCTTTCTTGGCTATTTTCTGTGAATTTGTTCTTGTTGGAATCCATCATTATGGGGTTAATTCTTTCAGTGGGAGATTGGTCTTCCTGGGTTTTGTTTCTTGTGGATCTGCACTTTGACTTGGGCATTGTTGTTTTGTTTCTTAGGACCTTTTAGTTTCTGTGTGTTTTTGACTGAACTGATTTAGTTGGCCTCATTACACTTGCCAGTTATTACTAGTGCTTGCCTTGGATTGGGTTCATTTATCTTTCATTATTGTAATTTCCTAGATGAGGCTATAAGGCTGTTAGTACATAAGTTAAGTCAGGTTAAGTAGACAGGGGGTGAATATTAGTATGGTAGTGCACTTTTACGAATAGTATCTTGGTGATATGTGAGGATGAGTGGGGTACTCCCTGGAGTTGTATATGTTTTTGGGGTGGCTGAACGTATAAGTTCATCTACAGCAATTGATACTAGAAAGGATCAGTAAGGTGAAAAAAAGGAGGTTTACTTATCTTTGGGCTGGATGTGAAGAATCTCTCCCATGTGATAGGATGATTTTAGAGGTCTCCAGGTGTATGGCCTTTGTCCCTTAGAGTTTTGCTTGAGTTTTCTTTGGACTCTATTGAATTCTAAGCAGCAGTGTGAGGCTGCCTGTGTGCCGCTGGTGTACGGGGCCTCCTGGGAGGGCTGGGCAGACTCACCTGTGATCTGGAGGACTGGGGGCGTCGATGGCGTGGAGGCATGGGTGGGAGGAAGCGAGGGGCTGTGGTCTGGGGCGGGGACGAGGCAAAACCAGAGGCTGTCTGGGTGCCCTTGGGACACGGGGCCACCTTGGGGGGGTGGGTGGGCAGACTCTCTAGTCTATATTTTTATGTCATAGTTTTTTTGAGGAAAGAAATTCAATCAGGTGTGCATCTTTTTATGCATATACACAAGCAGATATTGAATATATATGAATGGATACACACATGTGAGAATTCAGAGGAGGAAGAAGTAAAGGGAGAATAGAGAGGAAGTTCATGTATTTTAGTTCCCTTTTTGATATGGTAGAAGCACTAAGGCCACTATTTTTTGCACATGAGCACTCTTACCTTTACTAAAGCCTCTCCTATTAGGGACCAGATTTTTTTTTGACCCTGAGAAAGTCTTTGAGAAAACATTGATGGTTAGCTGATAGTTGAGAGATCTACATGATCATCTTGCAGATCTATTTTTCAAAAATTTGAGACAAAGGCTAGCTAAATAACTAACTATGTAAGACACATGCTCATAAACCTGACTATATGAATTCATTGTACCCTCAGTTTGATCTCCCAGAAGCCCATGTAATGGAAGGACAGAGCTTCTTCTGAAACTTGCCCTCTGACTTCCAACAAGGCATCATGGCATTCTCTCTCCTGTGCCTCTCTCTCTCTCTTTCTTTTTCTCTTCCTTCATTTTCTTGCTGCCTTCCCCTATTTAAAATAACTAAACGAAATGAAATTTAGATTCAAAATTTCATTCTCATCTAAGATTTATTTGCTCTTATTAGAAAAAAAGGTTATTATACAATATTCCAGAAAAGTTTCAAGTATATAAATTTGTGAGCAAGTTCTTAATAGTCTCAGTGAAGATAATCCAGTGAAAAAGTATTTTAGCTTTGTTTTCTTGGTATTTTCATTTAGAAGCAAACATCTCGTGGAGCCTGAACTCATTATGCACAAAGCAAGTTTGTTTGAACTCAGTACTAAAAGAAGTCCTAGATAAAGTGATAAAACAGGTCTAAGGGCTTGTTATCCTCTGATCAGTATCTTCCAATTCTTGTTCAATTTTCCTTAATTGTAAAAAAAAAAAAAAACTGACACTCACATTCCTGATTTTTTCATATGATAAATTTGGGATAAAAGGATAAATAAAGTTATATTTGAGTAAGTGTTAATAGAATCTATATAATTCTTGGTACTTTACTGTAATATCTCAAATTATTATTTTAGACTCAGAATATATGTTCATATGTATTTCTGTCTTTGCCTGTCACATCCAAATATGATTTTATCTCTCCTAAGAATAAAAACCTCTAGATAAGCTTGTGATTTTGGCAGTCTTTCCTTATGATTAATAAAAGAAAACATAAAACAATCTTGGAATTACAGACTTTCACATAAATTTGACACACCAACTCCAGTTTAATTCTAACATTTTTCATGATTCAATTATATTCCATAATTTTAAACTAGCTTCTGTGGTAGAATTCCTGAATCCCATCTTGCAATTATGAGGTCACTGTCCTTCATTGCAAGATAGACATTTTCCACTTGCTGGTCTTATTTAGCCCCTTGTTACAGAGGAAGAGCTTGTGAGTCAAAGTTTTTCTCCAAAGCAATTGAGCAACGAAAGGGTTCAAGAAGAACAAGTTCCTGGATGAAGTTCAATTGGAGTCTTTTGCTAAATTACACTGTTTGCAGCATTTTAGCACTGTTTGAAAAGACTGTGCTAAGTTACTTTGGTAAGAAATGTGTTCCTGAAGAATTCCCAATTGTATCAATAACAAAAATTTAAAAGGAAAATAGAAATAAACAAAAATAACAACAAACCAAAGACTTTATACAGAAGATCTGAAATAATAGAATGTTGAAACATACGGGGCTGGAGAGGTGGCTCAGGGGTTAAGCCTCTGCCTTGCAGGCGGAAGGTCCTGAGTTCGGATCCCAGATCCCACGTATAGACGCCAGGCGGAAGCGGGGGCGGCCTGCGCTTCTGGTCCTGGTAGGGCGGAGCCTGTGAATCCCGGGGCAGAAGGAGGTGGAGGCGTCCATGGTGGTTTGCGAATTCGTCCGTGGTTCTACACATACACAGACACACACAGACATACACACACGCGCACACATACACACACGCACATGCGCACAGTTGAGTAAATAATAATAATAATAAAAAAAAATTTAAAAAAAAAAAAAGAATGTTGAAACATACAAGTTACTACCAAAAGGTACTTAAAGAAAAATAATTTTATAAGACAAATATGATCAGCAAACTATATTTAACAGTTCTTCTCAGAGTCCTTTCCATGAATGTGAATGAAAATGCTAAATAGAAAAATTAAAAATTTGATAATACTATCTTCCAAATATATATGTTTATATCCTGAGAGGAAGACTTTTCACAGAGTTAATCAAAGAAAGTTCTCCTTAGCAAGGAACAGAGATGAGCACAGAGAACTATGGGTTCACAAGATGCTGATAATAGGCAAGTATTGCACAGCACTAAACCAGCCATTCATTTCTTTTAAGATTCTGGGATCATTGTAGAAAAAGGTGTAGGAACAACAAAAGAGCCAAGAGATAGAGAGAAATTCTGTGGAGTGATACCTTGTACACATGACACAGGCATGTCCATAATGAGCTGCACTAACAAAAGGAAGTTAAGGATGTGAAAGGGTTATAAGGACTTACACTTATATAACCATTAGAATCTGACAGCTTCTGACAGAAGAGGAAGCATAATATTCACTTGTGTCCCAAGCAAGGAGCCCAGCATGTTCCAATAGAGAGTTCTAAACTCATGGTCACAGAAAGACCCCTGGTTCAAACTCAGTGGGTCTCAAAACAAAACTGAAGTATAAAGACATTTTTAGAGAAATAGGAAGAGGGAAATCAGGAGTTGGAAAAAGATTAGTGGGTAGTGAGAAAGTAATAAGAATTATATATATATATATATATATATATATATATATATATATATATATGTCAAAGAGCAAAATTTAATTTAAAAATCTGTATTTAAAAGAAAAACAGAATTTTAATGAGATTTCAACAATTGAGAAATTAATTGATGCAATGACTAGCTCTTTCTTTGACATGTCCACTTAAGTACAGGAAATGAACCTGATTGGCACACCACCATATGAAAATGGGAGATTAAGTAAAGGCATTTTGGGATGGCTAATTATGATGTGATTAGGAGGTTTGACTGAGTTAGACATGAAGTAGGATAACATAGTCTCTGGAGAAAGTCACCTTGGAAGAAGGCCAACCATAAAGTCATATTTAGGAAAAAGAACTAGAACGAAAAGAGCTAAGGGTCTTGGAACTGATAGATATCTGCATGAATCAGTACTCCTTATCTGAGCCTAGCTCTTGCATTCCAACTTGTATGGAGATCACTGAGAAAACTGGCTCTGCAAGGCTAAAGATATTTTTCTTCATGTAGAATTATCATACTGATGGGCTGACTAAAACAAACTGTCTCAATCCTAGTTTTTTTGTGTGAAAAAATCTCTTTTCCTTGTTGTTTCTATCAATATATTTTCATACAAATACATCCTTGTACTTGGCTTATTCACTCTCAAAAGGATTTTTGCATCCATATCATCCCTTGTAGCTCCATTTTCTTTATAAATAGTCTTAATTATGTTTTTTTGTCTTTAAAAAAGCAGTATTTTTTCTTTCTCCTTCTAATCTAACTGTTTTTTGTATGTGTAGGTGTGAATATGTATGCGTATGTGTAGCCCTGTGTGGAGAAGGACACTGACTTCCAGGGTCTGAAATACAGAACAAGTCATTTCTACCTGGCATTTTTATACAGTATTTGGGGAGCTGATCTCAGGTTCTTTTGCTTGTGAGGCAAAATTTTATCCTATAAGTCATCTCTCCAACCCCTGTTAATTTATCATGATCCCCTCTTCCCTGATGTTTGTACTTCTTCCTCTTTCCTCATAATAGTCTTATTCACATATACATGCATGTGTGTAATGTGTCTACATAAATACATGTACAAGTATGCACATCTAATAGAGTTTATATTGAAATTATACTTCATATATTCATCTGAATATGATTTATTTCACTTAATAAGATTGTCTCCAATTCCATGTATTTTCCTGAATGACTTTACTTCATTCCCCTTTACAGCTGATGAAATTCCATAGTATATATTAACTACACTTGCTTTATCCATTCCTACTGATGGACATCTAGGCTGGTTTGAGCTCCTGGTTATAGGTTATGGTGTGACAATATCTGCAAATGTGCAATTATCTTCATGGTATGATGGCTTCAGTTTCTTTAGATACATAACCAAAAATGATAAAGTTGAATCATGTGAAAATTCTACGTTTAGTATTTTTGAGAAAGCTGAAACTGATTTTCTTAATTGTTAAAACAGTGTGCATTTTTACCACATCTACCATATATATTGTTTCTTTTCTGTTAATTCCTTGAGATTTTATTGATAGTCATTCTTACTGAAGTAAGATAAAATTGAACCTCCAAGCAGTTCTAACTTGAATTTCTCTAATGACTAAGGATACTGAATTTTTAAAAAATATTTTCTTTGTTTTGACATAGGGCCTCTTGTACCTTATTCTGACCTTTAATTCTTATGTAGGTGACTATGAACTTATACTTATGATACTCTTGTCTCTATACCTCCGAAGTGCTGGGACTGAAGACACCCAACAAGACACCAGACTTTCTGTAATATCAGAGATCAAACATCTGCATAAAAGGCAAGTGCTTCATCAATTGTGCTACATCCCCAGCTCTATTCTTTTAAAATACCTAATGGGAATTTGTATTAATTTTTGGATACATGTCTATTCAATTTATTCCCCAACTTATTCTTGTATGATTTATATATTGCGTGTATTTTTAAGTACATACAGATTCTAGATAATAGTATTATGTCAAATGTATATCTGGTAAATTTGTATCAAATTCTGGGAGATCTTTTCACTATTCTTATTGCTTCCTTTTCTGTTTTACTTGCATATAATCCTATTTGCAAATTCTTGGAATTATTTCCTGTGCTGTTGGAATCCTTTTCCAAAAATCCTTGCCTGTGAGTATTGTATTTCTATGTTTTTCTTAATCACATTTGAATGTTCACATTTTATATTACGGTCTGTGAAAATTGTCTTCTCTTCAGTGTGAAAGATATAAATCCACTCTAATTTCTCAGCAAATGAATATTCCCAACACAGCTCATAGATAAATGTTCTGAATTGTGTAGCTTTAACATTTTTCCCAGGAGTAGGTAGCTACAGCTCTGCGAGTTTATTTCTTTGTCCACTATTCTATTACATTGTTGGATGTGCATTTTCTATAGCAGTCCAATGCTGCCTTTTTGTTTCTATGATTCTGTATTATAATTTGAGATCAGGTACTTTGATAAAAAATATTTCACTACTCCTATTTCTTGTTAGGGTAACTTTAGCTATTCAGGGTATTTTCTACTTTCATATAATTTTAGGACTCTCTTTTTGTAGTTCAGTGAAGATTTCACGAGAAGTTTGATGATGGTTTGTTCAAATGTGCAGATCACTTTTACTAATATAACCATTTTCACAATAATTCTGTTACTGTATGTGTGTGAAAGGTCTTTCTATGTACTGATGACTTAAAATTCTTTCTCTAAGGTTTTAAATTTTCATCATGGAAATCTTTCTTCAGAAAGGTTAGGTTTTATTGCTATGTAGCTTATATAATTTTTTTCAGGCTATTGTAAATAACTACCAACATTTCTTTCTTGGCAACTTACTGTCTTCATATTGAGAGGCATGTTGATTTTGATTCTGTATCTGGCTGATTTGCTGAAAGTGTTTGTTATATCTAAGGGTTTTCTAGTGGAGCTAACGAATAGAATATCATGCTATCAGCAAGTAGATGAAATTTGACTTCTTCTCCTTTTCTTTGTTTTAATATTTTTTAATTATTTATTATTTATTCAATTGTGCGTGTATGCATGTGTACGCGTGTATGTATGTATGTGTGTGTGTGTAGAACCACGGGCGAATTCAGGAACCACCATGGACTGCCTCCATCTCCTCATTGTTTACTCTGCCCGGGGGATTCACAAGCTCCGCCCTACCAGGACCAGAAACGCAGGCCGCCCCCGCTTCTGCCTGGCGTCTATACGTGGGGTCTAGGATCGGAACTCAGGACCTTCCGCCTGCAAGGCAGAGGCTTAACCCCTGAGCCACCTCTCCAGCCCCTTCTTCTCCTTTTCTTATGTTTATCCCTTTTATTCCTTTCTTGAATAAAAAGAAATAATAGACACACTTATCTGAGTAATATATAGAGATGCTTCCAGATTTTCCCCTTTAATACACCGTGAGCTATCATTCTTTTGTACATAATCTTACTGTGTTTGAATATGCTCTTTCCATTTCTATGTTTTTAAGGCATATACTAAAGGGATACTGAATTTTAAGGAAGTTATTTACTACATTATCAAAATGATCATGTGGTTTTTGTCATTGCCTTTGTATGTATAATACAACATTTGTTAATAGGCCATGTTTATGCTTCTTGTATCTCTGGGATTATGTGATCTTGGTATTATGTATGATTTACTTAATTCTTCAAACAATGTATGCTGATAATTTTTTGGTTGGTAATTGTTTGGATGATATTATGATTTTAGCAGGTTGCTTCACTTTCCCTTTTGTAGAACAGTTTGAGACTAATTTGCCTTTAGCTTTTCCTTAAAGTTTTGATGGACTTCAACAAAGAGTAAATCTGATCCTGAGATTTTATTGTTAGGAGATTGTTTTTACTTCATTTTTGCTGTTGTTCTTGTCGATACATACTTTATTTTTCTGTATCCTTTAGAGTTAAATTTTCTGGATTATATGTCTGTGAAACTACCCCTTTTTTCAAGATTTAATTTCTTCCATAATTTAAATTTAGTTTTTCAAAGTATTGCTTTATGATCCAATGGATTTCTAATTTTGTTGTCTGAGTTTTTTTTCTCTTTCTTTAAGTTAGATTGTATATCATTCTTTCTTCTTTCTTTCCTTCCTTCCTTCCTTCCTTCCTTCCTTCCTTCCTTCCTTCCTTCCTTCCTTCCTTCCTTCCTTCCTTCTTTCTTTCTTTCTTTCTTTCTTTCTTTCTTTCTTTCTTTCTTTCTTTCTTTCTCACTCTGTCTTTTTGTTTCTTTCTTTTTTTTTATTTCCTTTTTCTTTGGGAGCTTTCATGGGCATGTGTACAAAAGGTTACTGGATTGTATGCACCTATGAAGGTCCAAGTGTGACATCTGGAGTCATCCTGGGATTGTTATATCCTTTTTTTTTTTTTTTTTTTTTCTTTACTCTGGGATTTCCCAGGCTCTGCATTTCAGGACTGGAATTACAGATCACCATCATTTCTGCCTTGAATTTTTCTGTGGGGTTTGGGAATCTGAACTTAGGTCCATTTGCTTGCATTACAAAGCTTTTAGACCATGAGCCATCTCCCCAAACCTGGATAATCTATTTCTTATTTGACTAATCTTCTTTCTTTTTTTGCTATTCTTTCTTGAGCACTTTTCATAATCAAAAACATGCAAAACAAATGCCCTCGCCTCATCACTACTGTATAGATCTGGTGGTAATGGATCCCATTGCAATGAGTTTTTGGGTGCAGGAACCTTGTTGTGACAGTACACCTCCCCACCTTTAGTCTCCTCCAATCTTACTGTTCTTTCTTTCGAAAGTTTCCTTGAGCTTGTAATGGCGAGACTTTCATGGTCTGATTGGGCTTAAGCATTCCAGGGTTGCCAATACTGCGCATTCTTGCTAGTTGTGGTATTCTGTTTTATTAATATTCTATTGCACCAGGGTGCATCTTGGTTTTAGCTTATTATTAAGGATATATAGTTAACAATAAGACTTCTTTTCCTGTGTAGTGTTTATTTTCTCCCCTTACAGTGTTATTTGAATAGGTTCATGGTACTAGACATGTGTTTCTTCACAGTGGGGAGAGGTGGTTAGAATCCATTCAGAGAGTATTTGATTACCTGAGGGCCTTAGATAGCACTGTTGCTCCATGGGTTCTTTCTTACCAGAATTGGTGTAGCTTGCAATGTTTATAGGTAGATGAGGCCATTGATATTTTTCCCCAGCCACTTCCTTTTTCCCCCTTTGCTTCCTTGTCCTTACTAAATCCTATTCCCTTCTTTACTTCAATAATTACATTATCCACCTATTTTTTATGAACTTTCTCTCCATTCCTTTGGAATCCCTTAATCTGATGTATATTTCTTTGTACTTTGTGAATGTTGTAGAATTCTCCTGTTGGTTTTATCATTCTGAAGGTTCAATACTAGAATCCATTTATTAAGGACAACATGCATCAGCTACCTTTCTACTTCTGGGATGCTTCACTCAGTATAATTTCTTCCAACAATATCCATTTATTAGCCAAATTCCATTAATTCATTATTTTTAATCTAAATAATAATTCATTGTATATATATACCACATTTTCGATATCCATTCATCTCCTGTTGGACATCTAGGTTGAATCCATTTCTTTCTATATTTTGAACAGAGCTGCAATGTTGTATCATTCTTTAGGAATATTCCCAGGAGTGGCATAGCTGAGTCATATGGTATAATGATTTTTATGAACTTCCTTAAAAGTCTCTAAAGGGTTTTGTGTATGTTTACATTCCCAACAGCAATGAATGAGGCACCTTTCTCCCAAAATTTTTGACATCATTTGCTGGTGGTGATATTTTATATTTTAACCAGTCTGACTAGGATCAGATGATATCTCAGGTTGGTTTTAATTTTCACTTTCTTAATGGTTAGGGAGGTAAAACCTTTTTAAAGATACTTGCCAGATGTTTGGATTTAATCTTTTGAAAAATTTCTTTTTAGTTATGAGACCCATTTTTAAATTTGATTGTTAGCTTCCTTGATACTCATTTTTTTTAATTCTTTTTATATTGTGGCTATTAGTCTTCTGTCAGATATGCAATTAGAGAAGATCTTCTCCCATTCCATCAGTTGCCTTTATATCTATTTGCAGTATGTTTCGGCGAGCAGAAGCTTTTTAGTTTAATGAAATCCCACTTGTTAAGTGTTGGTCTTATTATCTGTGCATTTGGGGTTCTATTTAGAACACAATGACCTAAGTCTATCAGTTCCAGTGTACTCTCTATTCTTTCTTCTAGAAGTTTTATAGTCTCTGGTCCAACATTCCGGCCTTTGAAACATTTGGAGTTAATTTTGGTTCAGGATAAAAGATAAGCATCTAGTTTCTTCTGTGTATAGAAATTAACTTTTCCTAACACCATTTATTGAAGATGCTATCCTTTTCCTGTGTTTTCTGGCACCTTTATCAAAAATAATTTGACCATAGGTATAAGGTCTCATATCTGAGTCTTCAGTTCTAAACTACTGATTTGTATCTCTGTTTAGGAGTCAGTAAAATGCTCTTTCATTGCTATGGCTTTGTAGTATACATAAAGTACAATATGGTAAGGTCCCCAGAAGCATTTTTATTAATCAAGAAATTTTTTTTTGCTATTCTGGGCGTTGTGTGTCTCCATATGAATTTTGAGACTGTTTCATCAACTTCTATAAAGAATTACAATGGAATTACAATTGAAATTTCGTTGAACATACATATTGATTTTGGTCAGATGGTCATTGTTACAATGTTAATTCTACTGACTCAAGAACATGGGAGGTTTATTTCACTTTCTGGAGCTTCTTATAATCTTTCTTTAGAGTTTTAAAGTTTTCATTGTCTAGATCTTTAAGATCCGTGGTTAGATTTATTCCAAGAATTTTGTGTTTGGGGAGCTATGGTAAAGGGAATGGTTTTCTTCAGTTCTTATTACGTTCATCTTTGGTGTATCAGAAAGCCACAGATATTTGAAAAAGAATTTTGAATCCTAACACTCTAATTGTGAAATCTTTGGATTTTTATCAAGTATAAAGTTATGTCTTCTACAAATAGGGATATCTTGACTTCTTTTCCTATTTTTACCCCTTTTGCCTCCCTTTCCTGTCATGGCTTTAACTATGACTTCAAGTACTATATTGAATAGAATTGATGAGAGTGGACAGCCTTGTTCCAGATCTAAATTGGAATGCTTCAAGTTTTTTCACAATTTGGATGATTTTCATTGTAGACATGATGTACACGGCCTTTATTATGTTGCAATATATTTCATCCATCCCTATTTTCTCCTGAGTTTTTATGACAAAAGGGTGTTGGAATTTGTCAAAAGCTTTATCAGCATCTATTGGGAGAATCATGTGATTTTTTTTCATGTAATGAATTATAATTATTGATTTGCATGTATTGGAGCAACTTTGCTTTTCTGGAATAAATCCAACCTGACCATAGTGATTCTTGGATTCTTCAGTTGGATCAATTTAGTTAGAAGCCTTAGGTTTCTAGGATGCCTATTAGATTCCTGGACTTTTTGATGATTAGTGTGGTAGGAGTGTACTGAATGTTGATAAAGGCTGCCAAATGCTGCCAATGACGGCAGGGTATGAGTTAGGGTCCTGACACTGGCTGCCCAAGTTACCTGCCTCAGGCACTGTTGCAGGCACTGCACTTGGATAACCTGCTTCACTGAGAGGCAGGGAGATCAGCTGTATTCCTGACTCCAGCTGCGTTAGCTTCCTGTCTGAACCATTATGGTTGGTGCTATACCCAGAGAACTCACTGTTTTCCTTATTATTTTTTTCATTGAGCCCTCTTTGTTCACATTCTTCTTTCAGTCTTCATTTGATAGAATTCAATGCTGACTTTTATTGTTTTTCCACCTACTATTTTTGAATTTGGCTTCTTAACGTTTTCTTTAGCTCTTCAAGTATGTTATAGATTTCATTCCTTTTTGATACACAAATTGAAGTACATAAAACTATAAACTTTCCCAAAAGTTCTTTAAAAATATTCTTTCATTTTCATGTGATTGTAAGAAATTTTCTTTCTTTTGGTCTGCGAACTATTATTTGCTCAATAATTCACGATCAAATTCCAAATATTTATGAAGTTGCTATGGTTTCTTTGATATCAATTGCTAGCTTATTTAATTATGGCCTAATAAGATAGAACAAATTTATTCATTTGTGCTTGTTAAAACTTGATTGTGATATGGAATATGTTCTAATTTACAGAGTCTGAATGGATGGAACAAAGGGCGGTGCAGGAACAGCAAAACTGAAAACAACAAACCATAATTCAGAACATCAGAGACCCTACATTAATCACCTGGAACCAGACTAGCTAAATCTCTCCCCATCTTAAAGTTCAGGGAAATTTGCTGAATAGGGAGTGGTAAGATTATAAGAGCCTAAAGATGGGGAGGAGCAACGGTATGCAAGATACTCCACACAAGTTAGGGCCGCAGTAGCCATATCGGACTTTGCACGACCTGCACAATGACTGATATGTCAATGACCCCTCAAAGTCTAACATGGATCACAGGCACTAGGATCCTTAGACGCAAGGGATTAACAGTCACAATAGTGTTCCCATAATAAAAGGGGAGCCCAAGAAAAGGCTCTGGGCAATGCCAATAAGTCCTTATGCCTCATTAGAGTGGCGGACGCAGAGGGAAGTTTGACATTCACACTAAAGGATGATCCCGGGAGTGGGAGGGGGAAGAAGAGAGCACTGGAAGCAAGGGAGGGAAGGGGGTGAAATGAAGAGGAAAAAGGGGGAGAGTACAAGGGAGACTGGGGAGGGGTAGGAGGAGGGAGGAGACCAGGGTACCTATTAAGTTTGTATGATTGTGAAAAAAATAAATAAACATAATAAAAAAAGAACCACATGCATTTCTCTTCTTTTGGATAGACTCTTCAGTAGATATCTAGTTTTAATATATTCAAGGTAGATTGTAAATTTTCTTGCCAACAGGGAAACCAAAGTTTAAATTGCTTAATAGTAAGCATTTAAGAAGTGAATTAAAAGACATTTAAATAATCGACATTGAAATATGATAATAGATGTAAAACAAATTTTGCCATATTTTCTATTCAGATCTGTACTACCAAAAATAAACCATAAAAAGTGAAAGAATGTTCAGATATCTGATGTTTATGGCTTCTATCAACTTCTACCCTTCATAAATTGAATTCTATCAAGAGGAATCTTACTCTTGTTTCTTTTTTACTGATAATTCTTTCCTACTATTTTGATTCTTCTCGATTTTACATTTTATCAGAAGAATTTCATCTAAGAGATTTAGCTATGTACAAAATTGTTGTCAGTATGGACACATAACTAGGCATATTACTGATGATAAAAGAAAAACAATTTCTGTAAAATGTCATGCTGCTAAATTAAGACAGGATCTGATTTTAAATCATTAGTAGATGAAATTCAAGAAAAGAAATGATTTGTAAGGACAAACTTTCCAATCTGTCTCAAAATATGTTCTATGAATCAAATGCATTTCAGATGTAATATTAAACTGACAAAATGATGACTCCTGTGTTCCACAAAATATCCACCAGATTATGAGTGTGTGGATGAAACTATAGTGTGCATTCATTTTTTCCTACCATACAGAATTCAAACAGTCCCTGTACCCATTAAAACATAAGGCTCATCAAATGAAAACTAAAACTATTGCAATGACCTTTCTTATTTAGTTGTGCAATTCAGATCATACAGTTTGGATAAGATAAATTAAACCTCTGATTAAAATGATCAGACACCTAAATAATAATCATAGTCTAACCAAGAGTTATAAATAATGCAAATAAACTTGAAACATTTTAAAGTACAAATAATCACACAGAATAGAAATATAATAGGTTGTTATGAGTTTGAACTTATATAATTGGTAGAGTATGAACTGATTGTTATAATGAATAAACACATGGTATATTCTAAGGTAAAAATCATTGTATTTTGTAGTTACAATGTTAGTTTAAAAATGAATTTTGGTGGCATATAACAAACTCCTAACTATGCAGCTCACAGCAAGTGTTGAGAAGCAATTAACTTGGCATACCAAAGAATAAACATCTTTAAATTTTGTGAAAAGCACATCAGGTAGTCTGACAAGAAAAACCTCAGGGTGCAAGCTTTTTTCCTCAAACAAATAGCTACTGCTATGTTGTCCATCCATGTGCTTTTACCTGCTGAATTTCTGTTTGTGATACTGCACTGGACATTTGAGAGTCAAATTTACTGTAAATTAAATATAGTTTTTGACAGAAAGAAAATTGCATTTCTCTTTCTTATAGCTAAAAACTAAATTACTTTGCTGAAAACCAACCATTATGTTAGATGGATTAAAAGAAAATTATTTTGGAAGAACCTGAAATTTTAATATAATTCTTATCAACAGTTCCAATAAATGCAATATATCTTTTACCAATTTAAAATTTTTGTCTTATTGATAACAGTTTGAATATTATAAATGCATAATAACTGGAGGAAGCATGTTTTATTTACAAAACTATACACTGTAGAAATGGAAAATTGCATTCATCATGTATACAGTTTTAGAAATTTAAATGGATCCTATAATCTAGATGAGGGGGATGCTGATTGTTCATTGTTCATGTTCATTGTTCTAATATAAGCTTCATATTGTTGTAGTTGAAAATATTCTACATGTTTAATACCCAAAATGGTGACTTCTTAACAAACCATACCATGGAGTTTGCAACTTAATATTTAATTCTCTTTGAAAAATAACTTTATAACTATGGAGTCTATGCAGTTGGCATATTTGTCCTTGATCAATAATGACAAAGGCCAATTAATTTATTACAACCTAGCTACAAATTGTTTTAGCATTTAAAGTCTACATGGTTTATGGATAGATGAGTAACGGGAAATGCACATATCAGTGAGGTGGCCTTAAGAGAGGTAACTTGATATGTCATGGAGGCTTGAGGCACCACAGGAGCAGACAAGCCAGAGTGAACCCTGCATAGAGGCAAAAAGGTGGGAGGCAATGGGAAGGAATAACAAAGGGAAGGGAAGGAATGAGAGGGAGTGGGGAAGGAAAGAAGCTGGGATGAATATTCAATATGTTTGTAAAAGTAGAAAAAATTTTGAAGACAAAATACAAAGACAAAAAAGTGCTTTATGAATGAATTAGGAAATGATTAATTTTTTATATTTCTTTTAACCTATTTTCCATATCCTTAACAAATTTTTGTATCTTGTGGTCCATTTAAATCATCCCTGTAATGTAGATTAATAAACATATACAAAGCATGCAATTATTCAATTATATTCTGGTGTTACAATAACATTTTGAATCTTAACAATTGTGAAAGGAAAGGAAGCAATGTGAAATTCTATGATGAAGGATCACAACTTCAGACTTCATGATGAATTTAGTAGTATGCTAAAATTTATGTCATTTTAAAATTTTGCTAATAAAATCATGATAAATTTAACATTTACCCGTTGTATTAACATCTCCTGGGGAAATACCCACAGACTTCTATTCACCAAAGAAGGGTCCCATGACAGATCAAAGTACAGTTTTAATAATATCCAACTTGATTAGACCAGTGAGTTTACTTGACTTATTTGCAGATCATTAACAAGGGATTGGTTACAGGAATGTGAGTAATAGCAAAACAGCTGCATCACTGGAAAGTTCCATTGTATCATGAATGTAAATTTCTTGGCAACTATATCACAGAGTCTTACATTTAATTGAATCTTTTGCTTCTTATGTAATGCAACACCACCCAAGATCATTTATAGCAGGGAAAAGAAGGTATTGTTCTGTTTTACTTGACACAGCAACCAGAGCTTAACTCTTGAGAAGGCATTATGCTATTCCCTACATAACATATAACAATGCCATAGAAATTATTAATAGACATATGGCCTTTAACATCATGATATTCATAATAGTTTACTTTGTTTATCAATTGTATTTGAATTCCCAATTATCTTGATATGTGTGCAACTCAACCAATCATAAGTGGACACTGTTTTCAGTTATTTACTATAAGAATTGCATTATATTTGAACTTAGAAATGATTTTTACATTATTCTCAGTAACAGAGGAAACTAAAACATAATCACATTATTGTTGTTACTATACAAAGAGCACTGTACAGGGCAATTTTAATAAGAACAGTGCAGTGGAAATCCCATTGACATCGCTTGTTATAAAACTTCAATTTCAAGAATCTTGAGATCTTTGATTAAGAAAAAATTCACATAAAACTGAAAATATTAAAAATTGAAAAAATATAGTAATACATAGTAAAATATATATAAAATATATAAAAAATATAGTAATATAGTAAAGAAAATTATGGCACCTTTAAAGATTTATATAGCATTCAAACAATGCCTAAAATTTATTTTATAATATGTGATTTATACACTAGCTTTAATTATACATGAAATTTACTGTGATGACACATCTGTACTGTAGTGGAGAATCCATGAATGCTCCAGAGTCACCTAAAATTTAGCCATAATAAAACCCTTTTGTAAGAATATTTTATCATAACAACAGATAGAGTAATTATCAAAGCCTCTTTTCTCACCAATGACAGCTCTATGCAAGTACGCTGAGAAGGTACTTTAGTTACAATTTTGTCAGGGGTGGTGCGCTTCTTTTCGGAGGAGTTGATGGACATTCTCTATGGATCCTGAAGCAGTGGAGGTTGTGGTGCTAGGGGTAGTAGGCATGTGTCCTTTAACATAAGGAGTTGACATGTGCTACACAAGGATTCTGAGGTAACAATGGATTATGAACCTAGGGAAAGAGATATGGACTATTCTGAGGAGGGTGTAGCTGCTACATGCAGTTCCTCACATGACAATTTGATTCTTCTCAAGCAGTTCGCCAAAATCTCAAATACTCTATGATTACAGTTATCTTTGGCATCAACAAGTGATTGACTTTAGGACCTTATCCCTGAGATTACCAAAATTTCAAGATTCTTTTACATAAAAGGGCAAAAAATTAACCAACACTCTTCACAATTCACCTATATATTTAAAATCATATGTAGGTTAGCTTTGGTACTTAACACAAATGCTTTAGAAATGACTATTACCCTATATTTTTGAGGGTATAATAGCCGTGCAAAAGTCTATGTGTTCAGTACACCAGAAAATTGTTTCAAACATTGCATTCCCAGTTAAAAAGAATCCATGCATTTAGAATCAGATTTATGTAATCTGTAGAATTGGAATGCTGGGCTATTATGATCCAAACTGTGTAAAAATCATTTATAGGTAGCTAACAACATGCTTCATCAAGCAAGACATCAGCTCACAAGCCACATGCCTTCAGTTAAGTATTAAGAGCACACATGATGGAAAAAGAGACTTGGTTTCTTGAAATTGTCCTCTAACTTCAACACATATTGTAGTGCATGCCTTTCTCTCTCTCAATATCTCTTTGTCTCTCTCTCTGTCTCTCTTACACACAGATACACACACTAAAATATTTAAACTGATATTAGTGTGATTTCTTATTATGTTTTCATTTATTACCTTACATGAATAATATTGTATTTTACATAATAATTTGAGATATATGCCATTTTTCTCCACATTAGATAGCAATATTTGCATTTGAGAGGTCAGGCAAGTTGTCCACATTCTCATAATTGTTAAGTTTCAGAATATTATTGTGACATAGTTTCTGCTCTAGCTCTTAATCAATTTTAACTAGAAAATTAGCATTAACCAAGATTTCGTCTACCTCCAATATTGTTTAATATTTTTAATTTTTTATTATTATTATTTATTCAACTGTGCTCATGTGTGTATGTATGTATGTGCGCTTGTGTGTGTCTATGTGTGTGCGTAGAACCACGGACGAATTCGTGAACCACCATGGACACCTCCACCTCCTTCTGCCCCGGGATTCACAGGCTCCGCCCTACCAGGACCAGAAGCGCAGGCCACCCCCGCTTCCGCCTGGCGTCTATACGTGGGATCTGGGATCCGAACTCAGGACCTTCCGCCTGCAAGGCGGAGGCTTAACCCCTGAGCCACCTCTCCAGCCCTGTTTAATATTTTTAAAGTGATTTAATGGTGAAATGGCTCCTATACACAGTATTTTGACAAATAATTCTTCTATAATTTATTCATTAGACTATTCTAAATAAGCAATATAATTTCATTGATTAAGACAATGTTATCTTAGACATTAATAGCTATCTAAAAATTATCTCATCTCTCTGCCAGAAATTGAGGATTCAAAGTATCTTATAATTTTATCTCTGATATGAGAGAACAGTAAAAACATGAGAAAATGTGTGAAGAAATAAAAATCCAAGATATAGTACAGGTTTCTATTGTCTGCTATATCATATAAAATAATGGAACAGTTTTATCAAAAAAATAGGATGTGGTATTTCACGAAAGAATATGACAAAGAGAGGAAGAGTTGACCAGTTAGAAAAGTAGAGAAAGACACCATGGATATATGGATCATAAAATTCTGTGGTGTGACAATGTGGTAGAAGCTCATAAAAGAATAATGAAGAGACTGTTTTAGGAAGGCTGATGAAAAAGGCATAGAGTGCAGAGTAGTGAGCAATAAAACAGGTAGGATTTCTGACAATAAGACATAAAGTGCTTTGTGTGCTTAAACTAGTTTATTTTCATAGTCAAGTTTATTGAAATTTAAAGTGTTCTAGAATGAGAGGATAAAAAGTCTTGCTTTTACTTTTCAATATTTCATCTATATGAATATCTATCTGTCTATATATAAAATATAATATATGTAGAGAGATAATCAGAGTGATTTAAAACAAATATATCTATACTATTGCACAATTATATAGGTCTGAGGACTATTCTATTAATTTGGTTCTCTCCTTCTAATATGTTGGTCCCAGGGACAAAATTCAACTAACCAGGCTTGTTCACAAGTCACGCTGATAGTCTTATTTTGATTTTATATAGGTATATCTAGTGGCAATGTGAAACACAGGTTGGGAATCTGAAATCTAAAATCTTGAAGATTCATTCTATAAATGCCACTAATAGATATGAACAGTTATTAATCCATGTAAAAGTAATTTATTTAACACAAAAAGAAAGAAAATATGAGTGCTAATATATTGTATATATATATATATATATATATATATTTAATGTAGATCTTGGGTAGTTCATATTGGATAAAAAGAGGAAGAACCACAATGACCTCAAGCATTTTTTTAGTATGAATGATGAGATATGAGGTTCATACATAATGGAAAATATCACTGCAGTGGCATTTGTTTTTACAAGTTTTATACAGCTACAAGTGAACATTTGTTTTAATGTGTTTCATTGATATTTATTCTACATTTAATTACAACAGGCTTGAAAATCTTGTTGATAAGTATAACTACTGTCAGAACCCTACCATAAATTATGGTTAAATGATTTGAACTAAATTTTATTTTTGGATTATACCTGATAAAATTCTTAAGAGGATTTAAAACAAATAATACTAAAAATTGGATATATTTTTAGAGAAAACCTTGGACACCTCCAAGGAAGATATAATTGTTTGACTGCTGTATTGTTTGAACTGTAATGTCTATTTTATGAAAATATTTTAATAAATAATTCATAACACATAAATTAAAATGCAATCAAATGACATACTGAGTAATAACAAAGATGAAAGTCATAAAAACCTAAGTATATCAAAATTTTAATTTTTTCTGAATAATTTTAAAAATAGTTGAAATGGAAGTATTATAGAAATACATAATGTAGAAAATCTGGAGCAAAACATATTTATGATAGACAGAATTGCAAATATGCATTTTTCAACAATTTGTTTATACTTTGAAATAGGACATGCAAAACACCCCTAGCCAAATATTATTTTGGAATATACCACCAGAAACTACTTTACAAACATTACAAAAACTACTTTTTATCAAACAGATTTAGGAAAGACTAACTTTATAGCCAAGTGTTATGAATATCTCAGTGGTTAATAGTAAATATACATAACTCTAGACATTTCTTTTCATTGTTGAAACTTCTTCCTTCTTGCACTTTTCACATTGCAACATTTTGCAACTATCTGTAAAGAGAAAAACAATATAATATGTTACATTTATACTCAAAGGATTTTGTTTCTGAAAAAATCTCACCTTTTTCATATAAAATATATTTTTCAATCGTGCTTTTACTATAATTATTTTACATATCATTCACATGAAAATTCAGTAATAAGATTTAACAATAGGTAAGATTAAAATAAAATAATCAGTTAAAATGCAAAAGGACCTGAATTTAGATTACCCAGATTACATGTGAAAACCAGGCAGGCATGGGAACTGCCTATAATACCAGAACATTGAATGTGAGACAGGGAATTTCAAATTCAAGCTGATTACTGAAAAACTTATTAATTGGGGGGATTCTAGGTTCAATTGAGAAGTCCTGTATTAACAACAAAAAAAGTCTTTGATTAGAGAAAACACCTGATATCAACTTTAGGCCTCCACATGCATGTGAACCTTTACTCATATTCACACACAGTATGCACACACATGTACATACAAATTCCTTGCAGGTATATACATGCAAACAAAGATATCAAAATCAGAAGGCAAGTAAAAACAGTATTTTTTTATTCATAGCAATGATAAATGAAAGAAAATTTCCATATAATACATTCATTTACCAGTCAATTTAAATCCCTAACTTACTCTAAGTTAAAAGAAATTACTC
Organism: Typhlomys cinereus; assembly: GCA_023101885.1. Taxonomy (NCBI): domain Eukaryota; kingdom Metazoa; phylum Chordata; class Mammalia; order Rodentia; family Platacanthomyidae; genus Typhlomys; species Typhlomys cinereus. Next base: position 6,596,749 of record JALPQD010000022.1, on the reverse strand, counting down.
CAAGATAAGATGCTCTGAAATTACAGTGAGAAAATTACTTTTCTGAATCATTTTTACTTTTATCACTAAAAAGTTCGATATCCTAGGATTCTCTATGTACTAGATAAACTCATATGATTAACTATGGAATCTGCAACAATACAAGAAGTGCAACATTGTTATACTATATCAGGAAATAGTTTATAACATCATCTATTTGCTATACTACTAAACACTAACACGTAATACAAAAGATTTACTTGAAAATAGATGCATTACATAATGTAACATAAGTCTATTTCTTAAATTGCCAGTTATGGACAAAGGAATTAGGGGAAAAATCTACAGGTTCACCATAGATTTGAGACAGTTTTTTTCATAATTTGAGTTGATAAACTAGAGGAATGGCATACCTTTTCTTTCTTGACTCATATTTTAAGGTGGGGAAACTTGAGCTTCAGTTACAGTTTAACATTTTATACATGTGTTCTTTAGTGTTGCATTATCCTAAATGACAGATGTATGAAAAACAATCTCTTAATGTTCACAACTATTTCAATAGTTATGCTAATCCTTGATTGAATACCTCAGACTTTCAAATTTTAATTTTGCTGTGCATTTCACATACCATTCTTATGTATGAAACTATAAATTTCATAGAGTATGGAATATTAGAGTAGACAGTAACTCAACATAGGTATCCCTGATGTGATTAATACAGTTTTCATCTTCACACAGAACCAAAATATCAGTATTGATGGAGGTTAAATATTGAATAAATTACAGGAGAGAAGTTTAAAATTCTGGAAATGGATTTACAATGAACATAAGAAGATGAACTTCAATACTGAAATGCTAAATGTCAAGTGAAAATGAGTTACTAAAAAGTGCTATGAACATTGTTTCCAGATTCTTTTCTGAAATACATACAAACATCATGTAACACTCCAAATTTCATCTGATTCTTTACCATAATTTAAACCTAGAAAGCAATTCAACACAAAAGGATCTGAAAGAATATCTGTTGTGGATTTGAGAAAACATTTATTTCCTAGTTAGGATTGATTTAACTCCAGGAATTATGTATCATGTACTTTCCTCTTTCCAATTTTTTAGTGAAATTACTGAAACTTCAATTACGGGCATATGAAGACGGCATACAATAAAGAAAAAATATGTGAATAATAAAGTATTTTGTATTGTTTTCAGTTGTTGACATTCTTTATGGAATTAGCAGAAACTTTAGCAGGTTCAGCATAGCTGGAGCAAATAGATCACTGTGGACATAAATTTGAAGGCTGTATCTTCTCCCTATTTTCATTCTGTCATTCTTCCTACCTCCAGTAAATCACGAGATGACCACTTTAGCTCTCTCAACTGCTCCTTGCAATCATGATGCTCTAGCAATGCATGTCTTGAACCAAGAGTCAAAATACCTCTTAAACAACCACAATGAATCCCTTATCCCTTTATTTTGGTTTCTTCTGCAATCATCACAGCAATACAACCCACTAATAAACACATTTATTTTTTCAGAAAAGTTCTGATATAATAATTATTAATAGCCCTTCCCCTCCATTCCGCTGCCCAGGACGAGCGGGCGCGGTCCAGCCGGGCCTCACCGAGCCGCGAACCAGGTAAGCTCGGTCCCCGCCTGCCCCCAGAGCCCCAGGCCATCCAATGGCACAGTCACTGCTACCAACTCTCAATAGTTGGGATCTTGTGAAATTAAAGAGCTTCTGTTCAGATAAAGAGATTATAACGCGAGCTCAAAGGCAACCCACAGAATGGGAGAAAATCTTCATTAACCACATATCTGACAGAGCTCTACTGTCCAGAGTGCACAAAGAACTTAGAAAACTAAACTCCAAGGAAAACAATGGCCCAATTAAAAAATGGGCCCTGGAACTTAAAAGAAACTTTACCAGGGATGACATTAAAATGTCTAACAAATATCTGAAAAAATGCTCCACTTCCTTAGCCATCAGGGAAATGCAAATCAAAACTTCCCTGAGATATAATCTCACCCCGTCAGGATGGCAAAAATCCACAATACAAACAATGACAAATGCTGGAGAGGATGTGAAGAGAGGGGAACTCTGCTACATTGCTGGTGGGAATGCAGGCTCATACAGCCACTCTGGCCAGCCGTGTGGAGATTCTTAAAGAAATTAAAGATTGAATGCCATATGACCCTGCTATCCCGCCTTTGGGAATAACCCCCCATGCAGCAGAGGTTCGCCTCGATAGCACAAGCTCGACCATGTTCATAGCAGCACTGTTTACAATAGCAAAGTCATGGAATCAACCCAAATGCCTAACAGTTGATAAGTGAATAAGGAAACTGTGGTACATCTATACAATGGAGTACTACTCAGCCATCAAAAATGATGAATTACTGGAATTTGCCGGGAAATGGATGTCATTAGAAACAATTATATTAAGTGAAGTATCCCAGACACAGAAAATTAAGCGCTGTATGTACTCCCTAATAGGTGGCTCCTAGTAATAAACCCACCCAGCCCACCTAGAGACAGTAATTGCAAGGATTATGAACAGGGGGGATGGGGTAGGAGGGCCACACCAGAAACAAGGAGAAAAGGGACCATGTTACAGCAAGGAAAATAGGCCTCCATCAAGGCCCCAAATAAGTAATGAGACATCTGATTAAGTTCACAGACTTTTGTTCCTGATCATTTACTACTGAGGGGGTGTGATCTCACCAGAAGAGGAGGGCATATAGTCTGGCAGATAAAAAGTAACCATTTTGCAAATGGGTGATTGACCCCTCCCTAACTGTGGTTTCCCACTTTTATTCATCTACCTTTGAATGTGCTTTTATCACAAGACTCTAGTTTAAGAGCTTTTTGTCTCTGTCCATGGGGTAACATACAATGCCCACCAGGATGGAGTGAAGGGCATTGCAGGAGCAGCAAAACTGCAAAAGAAAATCAACAAACCACAATCCAGAACTTCAGAGACTCTATATCAACCACCTAGAACTAGGCCAGCTTAGTCTCTCCCCATCTTGAAGCTCAGGGCAATTTGCGGAAGAGGGGGCGGTAAGAGTGTAAGAGCAAAAGGATGGGAGGAGCAATGATATGTAAGATACTCCATACTAGTTAGGACTGAAGCAATCATAATTGGACTTTTCATGCCCTGCGCATTGTCCAACACACTGTTGACCTCACAAAGTCTAGCATCTGCTAAAGGCACCAAGATCCTTGGAGGCAAAGGATTGGCAGCCACAGCAGTGTTCCTATACCTAAGGGGAACACGGGAAAGGGTTCAGGGAAAGGCCACTGGGTCCTTGTATGTCATCGGAGAGGAGGGCCCAGAAGAAAATCAGACATGCACATGAAAGGACTCTCTGGGAATAGGGGCGGGAGGCACTGGGGGATGGGGAGGGAGAGGGGTGGGGAGGGGGAGCAGGGGTTAGGGGGGGGGAGGAGGAGGGATGGAGGGAACTGGTGTACCTAATAAGTTTGTATGAGCTGAAATAATAATAAAAATGTATTAATAAAAAAAGTTAAAGGAAAAAAATAATTATTAATAAGTAGAATAAAGCAAAAATCTTTCCAAATTCCTGTCTAATTTTAAATGTTTCATTACTAACTTCTGATTCCAGTTTACTTCCATCCATTTCCAGATGTCAATCCTGTTATTTGAACAAAAGCAAAAAAGCTAAAGCAAACGAGAATAAAATTTGTTGATCTATCAGAATATCGAAGTCACACAAGCCATTATCTTCAAATCAGAAAGAAAAATTAACACAGGAAGTAACAATTTACTTCCTGGGAAACACAATGTTTTTTGCTTGTTCGTAAGTGCAACTAGAATTTATAGAGGTATTTCCTAGCATCATTGAGGGCCTGAGATCAATTACCAGGATGAAATAGAAAGAACATGTCCATTAGCATGGAGTGGAGAGTCTAATCCAAACTACAGTTAAGTTTTTGAGGACCTAGTGAAATATATTGAAACTTTAAAACTTAAGGCTCTTTCCTATAAATTTCTGACATTTTCCAAGAAGTATACTGAATTTTTAAAGTGATTTCATCAGACATAAATGGAAAGTTCTCAAACTGAAATTAAATGAATGACAACCCTAAATATTACAATAAAATGAGAATTTCTATGAAATATGGGGCAACTTCAAATGTTTCAACATGTATACAAATAGAGTACTGATGGGTCAGGAATAAAAAAGTTAATAAAAAGATATTTTAAAAAGATAATTGTGGGAACATCAGAGGTAGATAGAAATGTAAAGGGAAATATAAGTAAAAATAATATATCCATAGCAATATCATAATTAAAGTGAAAGCAATGCCAAAAGGAAAAATATTGAAAGAATCACTATAAAAACATTTTCCTTAGAAAGGAACATTAATGAGACTTATATAAAATTGTTTCATGGAAACTCTGTAGACAACACGAAAGCAGGGTGAGCCTTAGTTTTATTAAAAGAAAAATTCCAACCTATAATTGTTTGTTGAAACATAAGTATTCTTCCATATTAAGTTACAGATAAAGATTTTAAAATAAATATCAATTGAGTCTACCTGTCACAACTAGACTTATTATGAAAGACATATTGGAATACTGAATTTTCCTAAAGTACTTTGTTTTTTGTTTATTATTTCAAAGAGAAATTGAAATAGACTTCTCAATATTGTATAGGAAATAAAATCCCTAAACCATCAACATAAATAAAACATAACAGTGCATTCCGTAACACACAAAGACAGAAATTCAAAGAAACTCTACTCTGTCCAAAAACCTAACCAATCCACAATTCCCGGTAATGAAGATCAAACTTTTTAAAAATTTCTTCCATGATATGGATGAAACATAGATTGAAGGTTGCATTTATAGGAATAAAAGAAAAATATTAGAAAATATCAAAAGGCTAAACAAATTAAAATAGCTACTGATCTACATCCTGTAAATCAGTAAAAACAAGTATATAAATTCATTCATCCAAAGGACAAAAATGTGCTAGAAAAAATCAAATAAAGCATTTGTAAACTAACTATAGATACCAAAGTTTATTGCAAATACAGATATGACACAGAATAAGTAAGAAAATATGTCTCCTCCCAAAATTACCAATCTCATGTAATCAGATCACAATGAGAGTAAGTCTTTGTGTAACAATAAGATAGTAATAGTTAAGACTATGATCAATTATGGATATCATTAACCAACTCTAAAACAACATGAATAAACTGATAAAAATAAGAATAGGTAAACAACATGTACTCTAAAGAAGTGTGATAAGACAGAACATCAAAATGAAATGATGGTGATAATTCATTATATGAGAACATTATGAAAAATAGAAATAAAGAATAAAACAATCTCAAATGAAAATGAAATAAAAGCTCAAATCTAATTGAACATTCGGTACAAAGCCACACAGCTAGAACAGATCCAAGGGGAAGATAAAAATGTTAGAAATTAGAGACATGGTAAATGGAGTTAGAGAAGTTAATCAAGAACAGTGATGGAAGAAAAAACATAAATGAAGCACATAGGAGCTTTGAGATATCATTAAAATGCCATATGATGTCACGGAAGATGATTCCCTGGAAAAAAGATAAAAAACACGCTTTTAATAAAATCATAAAAGAGGGGCTGGAGAGGTGGCTCAGAAGTTAAGCCTCTGCCTTGAAGGTGGAAGGTCCTGAGTTCAGATCCTAGACCCCACGTATAGAGGCCGGGCGGAAGCGGGGGCGGCCTGTGTTTCTGGTCCTCGTAGGGTGGAGCCTGTGAATCCTGGGCCAGAGTAAAACAAGGAGGAGGTGGAGGTGGTCCATGGTGGTTCCCGAATTCGCCTGTGGTTCTACACACACACATACACACACACGCACACATGCGCACACACGCACAATTGAATAAAAATAAATAAATAATATTTAAAAAATAAAATCATAAAAGTATATTATCCTATTTAAGTAAAGGTTTACCACTCAAGGGACAAGAGGTATATAGAACACCTCATACAGGACCAGAAAAGAAATTCAACTTGATATATAATGTACAAAACACTAAATATGCAAACTAATGAAAAGATTTTGAAAGCTACAAGGTGGAAAAATTAAGTCATATGTAAAGGCAACCAGGAAAGTAATAATGGCTGACTTTTTAATGGGAAACTTTAAAAGCTGGAAGGTTTAGAGAGACACAATTCAAATTAAGAGCGAACAGGGATTCTAATCCTAGCTAATGTAACCATCAAAATTATCAGCCATAATTTAAGGTGAAAGAAAATATTTCTATGATAAAAGCAGGTTAATGGATGCTCTGAGAATCAAGAAAGGTACACAGAGGATATAGGATTGGATTATTAAGTCTAATATGAAACTTAAATCCACCCCCAATAGGCAATAAGAAAAAGATGTCAAGTATGTGAAAAAATAAAAACAAAGTACTGTGAATTTTCACACTGTAAATTTGAACACTACAAAATTCAGAAAATGACAATAATCAATAATTGTCTACTAAAGTAATTTAAAATAACAATGTGTTCAATGCCACAAAAGTGGGACATAAACTAGCAGATTGGATTAGGGACTAAGACACATTAATATGTGTCTTACCTCACCAGGAAAGATAGACATCACCATCTTTGAGTAAAAAGATGGTCAAAGGTACTCCAAGAAAATAGAAATGGGAATAAACAGTAATTGCTGGTCTTGGTCTTATATCTGACAAAATAGACTTCAAACTAAAACAAACTGTTAGAAATAAGGATGATCTTCATATACTAGTTGAGGGAACAGTGCAACAAGTTGACACTTAAAATATATATGTGCCAAATATAGTCTCACCAATTCATTAAAAATATTATTTGATGTGAAAACACAAATTAACCCTAACATTATGGTAGTAGGAGATTTTTCACACCCCACTCTCACTAATACTTAACAGACATACATTAGAATTAAATCAAACCATAAATCAAATAGGCCAGATAAACATCATTAGAAAATGTCATCCAAACATTAAAGAATACACATTCTTCTCAACATTCCATGACACTTTCTCCAAAGCACTAAAACAAAAAGAAATTCCTTGCAAACTGGAATATTGAAATTGCACCCTGTTTCTTATATGACTACCATAGATTAAACAAGATGCCTACAGCAAGGGGAACAGAAGTAAGTCTACAAACCCATAGAGACTAAACTGTGATAAATGTGTCAGGGAAGCAATTGAGAAAAAATTCTTATAACACAATTAAAATGATATAATTTCCAGTATTTATGTCACACAATAAAGATTAATATAAGAGGAAATTTTATAACATTAAATGCCTATATTAAAAAATAATATGACTACAAATAAATTAATGATGCAACTCAATGGTCTGGAAAATAAAGAACCAACAAAAAGAAACAGAATATAGGAAAAAAGTAATCAAGATCAGGGAAGATAACAATGAAAAGAAAATTAATCAATAAAATGAAGACTTAATTATTTGTAAAGATAAAGAGGCCTAACAAACACATAAGAAAATAAACAAAACATAGAAACAAAAAATCAAATTAATACAATATTGAGATCAAAACTGAATTATTCAAACAGATACCCAGAAATTAAGAAAATTGTGAGGATTTGAACTAAAAATTTATGTTCCAATAAAATGAACAGTCAAAAAGAAATTAATGAATTTATAAGCATTCGTGGATTAATAAAGTTGAAACAATGAAATAAATAATATAAAAAACCCATTAGCAAATAATAAAATTGAAATAGTAATTACAAATCTATCACTTATAATATATTCAATACAAAATTTTGCCAGATCTTCAATATATGGAAGACTCCTCATTAGTATATAACTTTCATAGTACTAGAATGTACTATGCAGCCTGCTGTAGAAGAAAAACAATTCATAGGGTCACACAGCTGTAAAGTCTTCCAGCTCTTAAGCAGTCACTTGGGCAAGTATTGATCACTGGTACAATACTGGCATGTTTGTTATGGAGAGTAATCACCTTTTCCTGGTTAGATTAAATTCCTACTTTTCAGCAGGAAACACATGCCTGGTACTGTAAATCAACCCAAGAACCTATAGAATAGGAGTCTGTAAGGCATGGGGGAAACAAACTATTAATATTTAACTCTAAGTATGTGATATCAAAGTGACATCTAAAGACTATGATTATAAAACCTATCATGCCTTGTCCAAGAACATGCCTTTCAAAATGGAAGTGTTTATACTGAGAATCACAACTCACCAAAGGTCAAAGAAAAAGTGTCTATGGACTGCTGTTCTCTGTACAGAAAAGATAAATTCACTCCCATCCTAAGTTTCAGGGAAAATCACAAAAGAGGAGGCAGTAAGTATTTAAGTGACAAAAAGTTCTGAGACATACAGCCAGTCAGTAACTTCTGGATTTGAAGGTTTTCTGTAACCACAAACTCACAGCAGCTGTGTTTACTTACAGAAGACATACATATGTTTGCCTGTAAACATTTCAACAAGAAAGGTGAAAAATCTGACCAGGCACAAGACGAAGTAGAGCTACTTTTCTTAATGGTATGTGCACTCTGAATTAAATGTGATATTTGGCAAAATTATAGAAATAAAGATAAAAGAAACACAATATACATGAAAGAAATAGGGCAATACAATCAACTGATCTTTGCTCAAAGAACAAAGATATCAGAAAAACAATGAGTCTTTTTTTAAAAATAGTTTTCAATTCAATGGACATAATAGAAAAGTAGAAAAAAGACTGTATATATTTCCTGAAAATTAACTTAAAATTTTGATGCATAATTTTAAAATGCAAAATGCAGAGAGTCTAGGAAATTATCTAAGATTAGTGATATGTTACTAGATGCTAAACTAAAATCTTGATCCAAGAAGAAATTCACCTAGTAGGTAGACTTCCTTAAATTTAAAAACCATCTTCTCTCAAAACCAGTCTCAATGTAATGAAAACACAAGCCAGAATCTCAGAGAAAACATGATGTATTTTATACAAGACTACTCTTTAAATGTACAGCAAATTCTTAAAACTCAATGCAAAACAATATGATCTTAATAGGCAAAGGAAATAGGCAAAGATTTTAATATACATTTCAACAAAGAAGAGATGTAGATGACAAGTAAGTATCTGGAAAAACATTCCTCAGTATTTCACTGGAAAAATGAAAACTGAAACAAAAATTGAGGTTGTACTGCATATGTATTAGCATGCACCAAAATCTAAAACATTACTGATGATGGGAAAAATGTAGGATATAAGGAACTGTCATTCCTTGCTAGGGAATATATAATTGTAGAGCCACACTGGAAGACTGTGTGGCAACTTTACATGCCAATTCATGTGGATTAACTGATAGTAAAATCCTTGGCAAAATGTTGGTTTTTTTAAAATTTTTTTATTATTTATTCAATTGTGCGTGTATGCGTGTGTGCATGTGTGTGTATATATGTGTATATGTGTGTGTGTAGAACCACCGACGAATTCGGGAACCACCATAGGAGCCTCCACCTCCTCCTTGTTTACTCTGCCTGGGGATTCCAGGCTCCGCCCTACCAGGACTGGAAACGCAAATATTCTGTGTATTTTCAACTCTGAATGGAATGTACAAGAGTGAAACCTAATGTAAACTATGGACATTGGTTGATGGTGATATGCCAGTATTGCTTCACTGATTATAACAAACACAGGCCAGTGGTGCAAAATGTTGACAAAAGAAAGGTTGTTTCTGTTGGACTCAGAGCATATTGGAGTAGTTTTAAACATCCATGAGAACTTTACTCAGAGTCAAACATTTGGTACAAAATTAAAGCTACATATTTTATGATTTACATTTTTAACAGTCCTTAAAGTTAAAAAGCTACTTCCTTATGCCACTTTGTACTAAAGCTTGAAACAAGGATAAGTATGCACAACAGAAAGATCCTTTTTCAAAGATTCCCTTTCAAAAATTATAAACAAAAAAGGCAGGTGTGTGTAAGGTGATCAGTTTATGTAGCTATGACAGGATATTATAATTTACACTTGGTCACCAAAAATCCTCTTTTCTTACATTTTGCTCTCCTAGTAGAACCCAAAAATCTTCCTTAAAATTAAAAATATAACCATACATACAGAGCAAACACACGCACACAAATACATACACACACACACACACACACACACACACACACACATACACACACATACACACTCACAAAATCAAGAACTTAAACCCTCTTTAGGATAAAGAATATTACATACAATTTGGATGAACATTCCATGAGTTAATAAAGTAAAATCATGGAATAAATTGCATCATTTTCTTACATTTTTTCAAATGTTATTTCACTCATAATCTGCTGCCATACAGAAAAATTAGTGTACATTTGTGATTGGAATGGGGACGATTTTGAAATTATTCGTGTATTTTCAACAAAACTTTTTTGTCTACTAGAGGAGAAGTTGTGACTACCACTCTAATTTGACTAATTTTTTAATCCTCAAAGAATCAATTTATTTCTTTATTTAGATTAGCAATTATTTTTGTGAACAAACTTTCTTTCCTAGAACTAAAATCATGTGGCATAAAAGTATGTCATATCATAGAAAAAAATATGTAGAGATCACAATGTAAATTTTAAGTTCAGATTTTTATGACAATACTTTCAAGACAAAAGTGTATGTTAAAAATACCTAGCTAAATTTAAAGTAAAGTTAATAATGATGTTTAGTTAAGAGGAATATTTCTTCAAAATGATACAGATTTAATATTTATAATGAACAATATTTACTATTTTAAATAACTTTCATTTAGCACAAAAGAATATGATTAGAATTTTTTTAAGGGAGAAAGGGAGGTTTATTCAGCTTACGGTTCCAGAGAGAAAGTACAGTCTCTCAAAGCAGAGGTGGCATGGCTGGCTGGCCAAAGCTGGAGGAGGCTAAGTCACCGCAGACATCTTGGAAGCTGAGAGCTGCAGACTGCTTGCTGCAAAGGCAGACTTCTCCTGGAGGTAGGGTGGGACTAATCCACCTCCAGGCCCACCCCTTGTGACTGCTTCCTCCAGAAAGGCTCCACCTCTCAAGGTGCCATGACCTTGCCGAACACATGAGACTGTGGGGGACACATTTCAAACCATGACATTCCACCCCTGGCCCTCACAGGCTCATTGGCATCTCATTATGCAAACCATACTCAGTCCAACTTTAAAAGTCTTCATAGACTACATCAGTAGTTCCAACAGTCCAAAAGTCCAAAGTCCAAAGCCTCCTGTAAAATCAAAATACAAGTTACATACTTCTAACATACAATGGCACAGAATAAACATTCCCATTCCAAAAGGAAGGAATGGGGGCATATCCAGGAAAGATCAGTCCATAACAAGACCAAAAACCAGCAGGACAAACTCCAAATCTTGTAGCCCCAAGTCCAACAGGTGAGCCTCTTGTTGAAATCATCTCAGTTCCAAACGCCTTTGGTTCCACCCCTCCAATGCAGCTGCCCATAGAATACGTTGGTCTCTTGAGCTGACTTCTCCCAGGGCATACAGCTCTCCTTGGCAGGTGTCCCACGTTGTGTCTGGAATCTCTAACATCTTTACTTCTCAATGGCAAACCAGGGTTTAACTCCATAGCACAAACTCCCTTCTTGGGCCTCTAAACTGCAGGCTTCTTGCCTCATGATGCCTGGATTCTGCCAATTTTTAAAATCTTGGAGGAGGACTCCATGATCTCCTCCCTCTTGCATCACTGAGGACTTTGCCAAGACTGGCCACCTTGAATCACAGCTGATTCTGCTTCTCTATGTTGACCATCTCTTTCACTCCTGGGCAGTTGCTTGGTAAAAGAAACCAACTCTTGCTTTGGAACTCCACCCTTTAGCTCCAGTCTTCTAAAAGGATTTGCATTCTTATGAGTGGGAGCCTTCCCTGAGGATCTTGCCCTCAAGCTAGGGCCTTTCCTGTTATTCAAATAGCTAATCTCTTCAACAGCCATTTTGTTCTCTGCTTCTTCCTGGTTCAACTCTAAGTTTGGCATTGTATTTTTCATCATTAAATTTTACAGTTTTTACTTCTTTCTGCCTGATTCTTTGCTCTTTTTCACAACTCTAAAGACAACTAAAAAGTAGCCATATCACATTGTCAAGACTACATTGCTTTGAAATTTCCTCCACCAAGAACTCCAGCTTAATTTCAGGCAAACTTTCAGGACGAGGGCAAAACTTCACTAAACTCTCGGCCAACACATGGCTCCATGTGTCACTCGTCCAGTTGCAAACACAGTCTCTGTTCCCCTCTGGACCATCACAAGCTGGGCTTCTACTGTCTGCATCTCTCACAGCATTGCTCTCCTCTGAGCTCTCACAAGAAAGGTCCTTTTGGCCCAACCGCCAAGACGCAAAGACTTTCCCAGCACAAAGTCCCAAAGTTCTCCATATTCCTCCCAACAAGCAGTTCCAAAGGCACACTAGCCACATCACAACATTGGCCATGCTTCTGAGTACCAACTTCTCTCAGCTTCACAAACAATTTCACTTTGTGGTACCAGCTATTCTTATCTCACAGCAATACCCCACTTCGGTATCAATTTCTGTAATGGTTACTCTTAAATATTGCTGTGAGAAAGCACTCAAAGTCGATCAACTTAAGGGAGAAAGGGAGGTTTATTCAGCTTACAGATCCAGAGGGAAAGTACAGTCTCTCAAAGCAGAGGTGGCATGGCTGGCTGGCCAAAGCTGGAGTAGGCTAAGTCACCGCAGACATCTTGGAAGCTGAGAGCTGCAGACTGCTCATGATTAGAATTTTTAGTTTCTTACAATACTATAAAAGAAACTGGAAAGTATACTGTTATTATCTCACATCAAAGAACTAAATAATACACTCAAATATCTCTAACTAAAATAAGTAGTATATTAAATAGTGGTATGATTTATCTTGCTTCTTTAGGTATGAGAGAGGGTACATCATAAATATTTTTAACCATGACTGAAAATGTTCATTTTTAACCATGGTTGATGTTTTCAATTAAATTTGCAAGAAATAGAAATATATTAAATTTTTATATGAGTTAATGAGTTAATGTAATTTTACCCAACCCCATCTTTCCCACACCCTTCCAATCCTACCTTCCCTATAACTCAACAGTCCAAGTTCCTCCAGCTCTCATGTCCCTCTGCATGTATGTATCACAGGTCTCTTTTGTGCAGCACAGAGTCTGGGAAACTGTCTTTCAGTGGGTAAACCGAGAAGTGCTAAAGGTCCCCTTCTTTTGTCCAGTATCTGCCCCAGAGATTCTTTCTTGGTGTAGTTATTCCTCCTGAGATCTTAAACTTGTCCGTGGGGGATGTTGACATGTCAACTTGTTATGGTTTGAAATGTGAGTTTTCCCCTACAGGTTTATGTGTTCCAGTCAAGTTCTTCGGGGAATGTCATGGCACCTTTAGAAGTGGGAGTCTTGTTGGAGGAAGGCAGTCACCTTGAGGTTAGTTAACCCTGCCCTGTTTGAGTTAGTGAGTCTGTTCTTGACCTTGCAACAGCAGTAGCTCTCAGCCTCCATTATGTCTGCAATGACTTGGGCAGCCTCCAACTTCTGCCAACCATTTGGCTTTCTTGCCATCTAGACTGCATCTCCCCCATGGAACTGTAAGCTGAATAAAAAACTCTCCTTTTTATCCCCTTAAATTCTTTGAGCTTGAGTTGTCTCATAGCAACAGATAAAAATAAGCTATATACAATCTTTATACAGACCTGAGGATAGTAGATCTCATTGTAGTGAGCTCCTGGATGCACCTGTGCGGTTGATACTGGAGTGTCATGTCAGGCAATACACTTCTCCAACTTTATGCTCTTACAATCTTATTGCTCCCTTTTCCACGTGGTTTCCTTAGCCTTGGGATTGGGAGTGATTTTAATGACCTGTTTAGGACTGAGCATATAGGGTTGCCTATACTCTGCATTCTGACTGGTTGAGGTTCTCTGCATCACAAATCCTCCATTGCAGCAGAGCATCTTGGAGGAGTGCTGAAAGTTTTCTTTATTTTTATTTTAAGTATTAAGAGTGTGGTTTACTATAAAATATTTATAGCAAACACTAAAAGATTTGATCCTGTTCAGTGTCTATGTTCTCCCATTTCATTCTTATTTGAGTGAGTTTACAGTATCAAGTATGTGTTTCCTGACAATGAGATGGGGAGGCTAGCAGCCAAATCAAAAAGCAATTAGCTACCTGAGGACAATACATGCCACTCAGCCACTGTTGCTCCACTGGACTCTTTTTGTCACAATTCTTGCTGTACTTTACAGCATTCATAGTTGCATGAGGCCATTGACGATTTTTTCCTGAGCTACTTTTTTATGTTTTTTGTTTTATCTCACAACCCTTTCTGTATCCTATTCCCTTTTTTTGCTCCCCTTTAAAATTTTTCTTCTGTAATTGACTATTCATCTAGTTGCTGTGTTCTTTTATCTCCACTCTTTTGCAGACATACCTCTGGCTTATGTTCCTTTGTATTTTGTGGTTTTTTATAAAAGTTTCCATTTGAATATAGTTTTCTGAAGTTTCAATGTTAAGCCCAACTAAAGACAAATATGCAGTATTTGTCTTTCTGCATCTGGGATACTTAATTGAGTTTAATTTCTTTAAATCCCATCCATTTACCAGCAAAATCCATTAACTTGTTTTCTTGACAACTAAAGACTATTCTATTGTATATATCCATTATTCTACTGTTGGACATACATGCTGATTCCACTTCTTACTATTGCAAATAGAAATGAAATGAACACGAATGTACAAGTGCATCAGTAATAAGATGCAGTGGTATAGTTGGGTCATAGGCACCTCATATATTTTACTTTTTAAAGAACTTCTATACTGATCTCCAAAGAGATTTTATAAAATTGAATTTCCAACAGCAATGAATGAGGGATCCTTCTCCAAACGTCTTGTTTAGCATTTGTATTTGTGGTGTTTTGGATTCTTACTATTGTGACTGGGGTGAGATCATATTTCAGGGTGGTTTTAATTTGCAGTTACCTAATGTTCATGGAGGCAGAACATTTTTAAGATATCTGGTAGATGTTTCAATTTCATAGTGTGAAAAATATCTTTTCATTTCTAAAGTCCATTTTTAATTGGGTTGTTTACTTCCTTGAAATTTATGTTTATTCAGTTTTCTGTGTATTTTGGATATAAGTTTTCAATTATAAATGTGGTGAGCAAAAATTTTCTCCATTTTTGTATGTTTTCCTTTAAAAATATGAAATTTAGAAATCTGAGGACATATCTCCTGGGTTAAAGTGTTTTCCTTAAAAACAAATGTAGCAAGTTTTGAATCACTGATCCCACATGAAAAGTATAGGAGGAAACAGAAGCAGACTGAACTATTGCTATTGGAAATTGGAATGTAGGAATCACAGGGCAAAGAAATAAGGAAGTATAACAATCAGGGTGATTTTCAAAGTCACCCTTGGGACTCCACAGGCATATGTAATCAAGTTCCTTGTACACACACACACACACACACACACACACACACACACGGAGACATGCAAATATCTACAAACAATAATGCTACCAGAACATACACTTCATCAACCAGGTAAAGTTTATTAGAGGAGAGAAAGAATGGAACTCATGAACTCTAGGTGTAGAAAGCTATGAGGGGCTAGGGTGAGTCCATGAAGTAAGGAGTTAGAAACGAACTCACAAATTCCACATGTGGAGTGCCATGGAGGCAGGTGCTCCTAAGAAAATTCTGAACCTAAAATGAACACAACATACACATGAAGTATCACAATAAAATACACTGCAAAATATTAAAAATAAATAAATATATAAAATAAAGATATTTAAATAAACCAAAAATTTCAGTAGATTTTTTCTAAAGAAATCAACTTGAGCCTTAAAGATAAATGTAAATAAGGTAAAATTATTATGAAAATAGTTTGAGAGTCACATAATAGCTTATTTTCGATACTTTTTGGGGCTTTTTTAAAGAAAAAAATGAGGCTAATGTGAATAAACTTTCATTCTAGAGGAAACTTTTATCTGTTTTATTTAATTTTCTCTTTAGTTTGTACATGTTTAGTTGTAGTTCCAATTATAGTAATTGTAATATACTTAAAACGAGAGCAGACTTAAATAGTTCAGTAATAAAATGTATTTAGCACATTTATCATTATGTTCTAAACTAGGAAACATTAGGTCCCTAACACAAGAAAGTTGAAAGAGAAAGAAACAGAGAGGGAGAAAGATGCAAAAATATATTATAGCATTTGATAGTGGAAATGAAATATATAGCTTATTTTCTAATAGAGCATTTATGTATGTAAATAGGTATTCATAATAAAGCTATTTAGGGCAAGTATGCTTTATTATGATTTTTTTACCTTTCTTTAAAATCTTTTAAAATACCCAGATTGTGAAGAAATCTAGCAGAAACATCAAACTTAGTTACATAATACTGCTAATATAACAACTTATGATTGCACATTGTTTTAAATATGAGCAAACCATTTTCTTTCGACTGAAATTCTTGCAAGATTTAATGGGACACATAACTCTCCTTCACTTTGATTTATTACATCTCCCTATAAAAATAATTTGTATTCAAATCTTTTCACAGTATGTTAAGTATCCTATTTCAGAATCATGTTTCTTATTCTGCTATCTATTGTTAACTGTTCTCAAAGTATATAATATACTTTCTATAGAGATCTCATATGAATTAGAACTGCTTTTTAAAAATACATATATGTATTCAACATTCTATTCCTTATGTAAAGCTTAAAACCTGACACATAGAATATATTCAATGACATATTTTAAGTAAGTAAATGTAGGAATCCGAAATGCAACTTAAATGTACCTTCAGTGCACTACATATGAAATCTCATCAAAATTGAACAAGTTCTTGAATAAGTACATGAGCAAAAATCAATATTCTGTGGGGAAATAAGCAGTTAAAAAATCACAGTGTTAACAGTCAAATTGAAATAGACTACTCACTTAAGTTGATGAATAATGGATCCAAGGATTCTAAAGGTCATTTCAATATTACTGGAGCCACAAATTAATTAATTAAAACAAAAGTCCTCTCATTAATTGTGAATGATTTTTGGTCTTAATAATCCTTCAATTTTAAAAGTGTATCAGCAATCAAAGTCTAATATTAATATAAACAGTTTATGAAGAGTAATAAAAAGAAAAAGTTATAAGGAGGATACTATACTCAATTCCATCTTGTGCTGTATGCTTTAAATTTTTATGACTAGTTTATTTCTCTATTAGATTCAAATATTTTAAACAAGTCTTATTTCTAGGGAAGTAAGGTAGAACTTAGGTATTGCTCCAATTGAGTAATTATATTTTAGATTATAATTAAAAACGTAGATGAACTTATTCATTGTTTAAAATAAAATTAATTAGACCATTTATATCCACTCCTGATAATGTAGATTACTTTATTTTATACACTTGAATTTCTATACATTTCCACATGATAAATTGTCAGTATTGTTATTTAGCCTTTATAACATTGTATAAGAACTGGTTGAAAGGAAGGCTAAGCAAAACTGAAAAAAACAACAAACCATAATCCAGAACATCAGAGACCCTACATTAATCACCTGGAACCAGACCAGCCAAATCTCTCCCCATCCTAAAGCTCAGGGACATTTTCTGAAGAGGGAGTGGTAAGATTGTAAAAGTCTAAAAAAAGGGAGGAGCAACGATATGCAAGATATTCCACACAAGTTAGGGCCACAGTAGCCATAATCGGACTTTGCATGACCTGTGCAATGACTGACATGTCAATGACCCCCCCAAAGTCTAGCATGGATCACAGGCACTAGGATCTTTAGAGGAAAGGGACTAACAGTCATTAATAGTGCTCCCATACTAAAGGGGAGCCCAAGAAAGGGTTTCTGGGCAATACCACTGAGTCCTTACACCTCACCAGGGTGCAGGATGCAGTGGGAAGTTTGACATTCACACTAAAGGATGCTCCAGGAAATAGAAGGGGGGAAAGAGGGGCACTGGGAGCAAGGGAGGGAGGGAGGTGAAAGGAGGGGGAAAAGAGAGGGAGTGCAAGGAGGACTGGGGAGGGAAGGAAGGAGGGAGGGAACCGGGGTATCTATTAAGCTTGCATGATTGGGAAAAAATAAATAAATAAAATATATATATAAGTTAAAAAAAGAAAGGAAGGTTAAGGAGATAAATACAGCCTTTAACAAAATATTAGTATAAATATTCATAATTATGATTGGTATAAAGTAGTTTTTCTATGGAACTCAACCATAGCATAACATAATCAATCACAAAAATATTGAAGAAATACTTGCATTCTATAATGAAAATTCTAGCTTTTGAATAACATAAGTAGTATTGATGAAGAAATACTAAGGAGCTTGAAGACTAAGTGGAAAGTGAAAAATTTTTACCATAAAAATAAAACATATGAATTACATGACCACTCATGTTTGTAAAAGAATGAAATACAGTAACATCATACAATGGGCACACATTGGCTAGTAACCTATTATGTGAATTAGTATGCAGATGTATACAAGAGAATTCCCAACAGTTTCACAGGGATATCATGTGTAATTAGAATGTTCACAGGCAAAGAATAGAGATTATAGAATGCTTTATGTAAAAGAAAACCTCCACTGATATGCATTTCCCATTAATACACTAACTTACATTTAAAATTCAGTAAGTAGAGTTTCTTACATTTCGCTGATGCTTATGTCAGTTTTTACTCTTTTTTGCTGTGGATAACAATTTTGCATGTTTTCTATTTGTTACTATAGATCTCAGAAATGAATAAGTACAGGAAGATATGGTTGCCATTATCAGGAACATAGTTTGCTTAATTTGATATTCTAAGTCAGTAATCTTTATCTTCTTACACATTCTCTTCTAAATGCTTACTACATAACACCTAGCTATGCTCTAGAAACAGCATTCCAAATAACCCTATATCTTCATGTGCACAACCAATCAGGCAGTATGGATCAAAGTTCAATTACTAATTAGACAAAATATAAATCTAAACACTTAGCTTGACTGGAGTTTAATGAGATGCCTCCAATGGAATTTTTTTTCCAACATGGCTTTTATATTTTTCCTTTTTTAATTTTTTTCCCACATTTTATTTTTTTCCTATTCATACAAGCTCAATAGGTACCCCAGTCCTCTCCCTTCCTCCTTCCCTTCCTAGTAGTTCCTATTACACATTCCCCCCTTCCCCCCTTAAATATTCAAGATATTCAGAGAGTTTTATATGGTTGGGTTTGTGTATTGCAGATGGAATTTCATTGGCCGAGCATGGATTAGCTTAAAGGTTACACAACAGCAGTAAATATAAAATCAGTAATATTTTCTGATAGCATATGTATAATCATTCCATAATCAGATGATTTTCAATCATTTTTCCTTTTTTAACTCAGATATGATAATTTCCTTTTTTTGGAAATCATTGATTTCATCAAGTTTTGTGCTGGTAAAAATGAATAAATCACTATGTAGGTTTTGAAAAATGTTTGTCAATACATAATAAGTATGATGCACCTATGACCATTTAACTGTACTATTCCTGTTTAAGATAATTTTACCAAAAGAAATAAGAATTATATACAGTTATATATTGCATAAAATATATATTGCAATATTATGTGTAATAACAACATAATAACTTAAAGGAGGCTTAATATTCAATGAAAGGGCAATTATTTAATATTTTATAATTCATTTAATGCTTTTTTCAACTATGCTTAGTTTGGAAAGATGAAAAGAAACTTGGGAATAGTGATGACTGAAGAATGTACTAGTTACTCTTCTCTGTTGCTGTAACACCCAAAGTTAAGCAATTTAAGAGAGAAAGAGAGATTTATTCAACCTATGGTTCCAGAGGGACGATACATTCTTTCATGGTGGAAGCCGTATGATTGGTATTAGAAGCTGGAGAATGGCTACTTGGCATCCATCCAAAAGGCTGTGAGCTGCAAGACTTCATAAAGCTAGAGCACACCTCTCCCAGAAATAGGGTGGGATGAATCCACCTCATAGTCCACACCCTGTGACTGCCTTCCAGCAGTATGTCTCTACCTCCTAAAGGTGCCACGACCTTCCCAAGCACATGAGCCTGTGGTGGACATTTTTCAAACGATGAAAAAGAAGAATGTGGATGTATTGAATTTACGCTATGTGTTTTTTCACAATTTAGAAAATAAATATAAAGCAAAATGTTACATTTTAAGAATCAATATTTTATTTCTTTTCCTAGGTCAAGTAAAATAATCATAATTTAAGTTTATAATCAGAAAATGTTTCATGTTACTTTTACTATATGAAAGGTATCTTCAGTTTGTAGGAATTAGGAAACAGATATTTATCTGAAACTATTTTCCAGTTGTTGAACCACTACCTTAATTCTTGCACAACTGAAAATAGTTTCATTAAACACAATATGTTTGTGTAAATCTCCAAACATAATTGAAAATGCATAATAATTGCATAAATTCATGTTTTTCTATGAATATATTTGTGATTAACAACATAATTAAAACAGATCATGAAGATATACTTTATTTTATTATAACGATTATAGTATGATAATAATTATAATAATCATAACATATGCATAGATCATATCATCATGTACAAATGAAACATTCACTTTTTTTATCTGGTCTTGTTAGTTATTAAGATAGTGTTTTGCTGGCTGTTTTTAAGCTCATGATCTTCGTGCATCCTCCTCTGATTTCTGCCATACATACGTGTGCTTCCACATACTCTCACACTGCATTCTTTGTTAACAATTACAAAAATTGAAGATCAACGCAGACACGTGAAAGTAACTCAGAGAACATCTAAAGTTATTTGTGCCTGTGTGTGTGTGTGTGTGTGTGTGTATGCATATGTGTTTGTATGCATGTGTCTGTATGTAAGTGTACATGCATAAATATATGTATGCATGTGAAGGTCAAAGATAGGCATTAGGTAAGTCTTCCTTTGTAATTCTACACCTAATTTTCTGAGGCAGGTTTCTCACTGAATCTGGAGCTTACTGATTCAGTCAGACTAACTGGCTACAGAGCTCCATTGGGACTACAAATACAAACATCTACAAGTGACTTTTTCATGTGTGGTGAGGGTCTGAACTTAGGTTCTTATATTTCCACAAAAGCATTTCACCAAATGAGCATTTTCACAAGTCCTACTTTTTTCTGTTTTATATATTTCATACTCAGAATCCATTACAGTTAGATGCATATTTCTTTTTATAGGGGCAGGAAATTGAACACAAGACCAGCATTTAATAAAAACTTAAGACTTCTATACTGTATTACTTGACCATATGCACAGTGTTGTACAACATATCTAGAACATAATCATCCTGAAAATGAAAATTTTATATTCATTCCATCATTTATCCATTTCCTCTCTCATCAAGTTACTCACACTGTATTCTTATTTTATTAATCTGACTGATCTAAATACTTCATAGTAGCAGAATCATACAAAAACGTTTCTCTTGTTCTTTGCTTATTTCACTTACAATGATAGTGTTCTTAAGTTATTTCCATATTGTCAACATTTACAGAACTCACATTTGTTGTGGCTAATCATCCACTGTATGTAAACATTATTTTTTCTTTATTCAGTTCTTCAAAAAATGGACAAATCTTGGATATTGTATTATAATGCTGGGATGAATAGAGTGCATTTTTTTCAAATCCTGATTTCAATTCTTTTGTATCCATACCCAGAAGTGCAGTCATTGGATGTTATACTTTCACTTTTTTCCAGGTAAATTCCCAGGTAAATTCATTATTACCTTATAACTTTACATTCTCATCGACAGTGCATGTGGCTTCTAGTTTGGCCACGTTCTTGACAAAAATTGCTACCTTATGAATTTTTGCTATTGTAAATAGTGCTATAATGAACATGGATGTACTTGTGTCACTATGGTGAAATGAAACAATTTGGGGAATTATTCCCAGTAGTGAGGGTCATTTGGCATTTCAACCCTTAACATTTTTAGAAACCACCATACTGATCTCCAGAGAGGTTGTACAAGTCTGAATTCCCACTAGCAATGTATGAGAGTTCCCTTCTCCTCACATCCTCTCTATCATTTGTTGTTGTATGCGTTATTATCATTATGTCCTGGGCAAGATGATATCTCAGGGTAGTTTTGATTTGCATTTCCCTGATGGCTAGGGAGGTGGAACATCTTTTAAGGTATTTATTTAACATTTCAATTTCATACATGGAAAATTTTCTTTTAAGTTCCATGTCCCATTTTCTAATTGGTCTATTTCTCTCTTTGGTGTTTAATTTTTTAAGTTCTTTGTGCACTCTGGATATTATATACCTCTATCAAATGTGTGGTTAGTGAAAATTTTCTCCCATTCTGTGATTGCCTTTTTGTTCAGTTTGCGATCCTTTTATCTGAACAGATGCTCTTCAATTTCATAAGATTTCTTGAGTATTAGCTCTAGTGCCTAGAAGCACACACTTTTATAACCAAGCTGACATGCAGCTATATAATCTAAAATTCTATACATTTTTGTTTACCAACGTCATCCATACATGAATGCATATATACAACAGATGCAAACACTTACATACATAGGCACTTAGTATTTCTTTGGTGGCACGCTGAAAGGATGGTTACAATATGACAAGGATAGTTCTAGTTCCCAGGACCTATCCTCATAATCTCTCTAATCTTTGATGGCTTTTGTTGTTCTTATATCCACAGGATATTATCAAGGACAACATCAGGAAACCTTCATTTTTTTCTACATGTTCAGAATTAAGCATAAGTTTTAAATCAAAACCAATTTTGAGCTAAGTTTTCTGTATGCTTGGAGATAATTCTTAATTTTACACTTTTGTATATGCATGTCAACTTATCCAACGCTGTGAAAGTGCAATCATTTTCCCATTTCTTATTCTTGGAATTCCATGAATCACTAACTCACTCATTTGTAATAATGAAATTGTTTCTATAATCATCATTTAGTGTACTAGTAAGTGTACCTGTCTTTACACCAGTACTGCAATTTTATCTTTGCATTTCTAAAATCAGGGAATTTGATGGATGTTGATTTTGTCCTTGTTTCTCAGAATTACTGATTAGTCAGGCACATTTTTGGTTTCTGGTTTGTTTTAGGAAATTTTCATATTTCAATAAAATTGTCACGGAACTTTTTAATGGAGATAATATAGAAATTTTAGCAATCTTATTTTCTAGTCCATGATCATGGGGTATCCGTCATGTAATTGTATTGTTTATTTCTAATTTGGATTGCTTGAACTTTCTGATATAGTCTTTTATTTCCTTGATCATGTTTCTTCATAACTATTTCATTCTTTTTGTGCTATTGTTAATAGTATATGTGAGTAAACATCCTTGTACTATTGTACTATTGTTATCTTAGAGGAAAATCTTTCAATGTTTCACTGTTAAGTACAATAAAAGTTTGATCTTTTCAAGTATGTGGAGTGTGTGTGTGTGTATGTGTGTGTGTGTGTTTGCATGCACACTTATGTTGAGGTAGTTCTCTCCTCTACTAGTTTGATCATTATCTTAATAACAGGATGAATGCTTGATCATTTTTAAATCCATTACAGATTTAACTAATGACACAGCCAAAACAACCCATTAAGTTCCATTGTTTTGTTTTTGTCACTTTTTCACATTCTGATTGATAGAATTGTTTGCATTACTATGAGCTATAGTCATAAATTAACATACATTCTTCTGCTTTCTTAAAACACATAACAAACATCAGTCAATAAACTTCTTATCTTACTATCATTTGTTGATTACACTTAATTCAAAAGAATTGCCAAGTTTATTTTCATAATAAATCCCCAGCCATTTGTACAGCCGAAATATTTATTTGGAAACACATATTAATTATTCTTTAAGACCAGGAAGTGAAAATTAAATCTCAACTCCTCTCTTTTTCCACTCATACTAACATATTAATATTAATTGTATTTAACATTATGTGGTGGAATACACTTAGAATGCCAGTTGTTTATATATATATACATTCCTCATTTAGGAATCCAGATGGAGATTCTTAATGGACTTCAATATGTGAGTAACAATTATATAGGCTATACTCTTGCCTTTGTAGTACAATTGAAATTATACAAAAATATTGTGTATTCAATTTTCTGAAATTCCAGAGACTTTTAAATATAATGCTAAAGTGATTATATAAATTATGAGTAAACGTCCTTTCCTTAATGTATTAAATATCTACTCAGATGAATGGAATCAATTTAAATTCATTCATTTCAAAATATTTCAGAACTTAAAAAATCTGATCTGACTTTTGACACTAGCAGCTGCCTATACTGCAATGAACTCCATATTGCTGGTAAGTATAAATAGATTATTTTAACAGTGTGTACTAAGCAATTCAATTCTATCTGTAATCTTAGAGAAAACTTGGGTAAATGAATTTCAAAATGCACATTTTAATGACTATATGAGAAATCATAATTACTTCATCAGTGATAAAGAGTATAAGGATTTCAATAAAGTGATGTTTTAAATGATAAAAATAAAAGAACTACATACATAAATAAAAATATTTTACTTTATAAACTTATTTGCATGTGTGGTTCATTGATATAGATCATACCTAGTGTTTTACATGTATGCTATCATTAAATTACATTATCAGACTTGGAAAAATGCTTATAAATTATATGTAAATGCAATAATATAACTGGATGTTCACAAGTGTTTCCACTTTAATCCCTATTTTTATTTTGTTGGACTAGCTAATTATTGTTTCTCTAAAACTTGTTCATTTGAATTTTTAATGTTTTTGCCTACAGCCTCAATATCTTAGCTAAGACCCCCAGAAAGTAAGTATAACACAATAAAAATACTAATTTTGAATAAACAGTGTAAATAAATATCATTTTACTAGAGTGTACATTTGAAAACGTATAAAATGCAAAAAGAAAAAATAAGGAGCAAGTAAATTTAGTTTGATATTTCTAGAACTTCTTATGAAGAAAACACCATTAAGGTAGTATCTTTTTCTATAGTTCTTGCTAACTTAGAATTCTTTTCAACTTAAGAATGCTGACAAATCCTTTATTTATTTTTCCTTTCCTGGGAGGGGATTCTGTGAGGATTTGCTTATATGTGGTAGATTTACTTGGTTGTCTAAACAAAGGATTGAAATTACTTCCAAAACAGTTTATTAAATACTCTGAAAATTTGTTTGCTAAATGTGAGGCACAAGGGTCAATATTCAGTATTGCGTAAAGGAAAAAAAAAAAGGTGAGAGAATCTTCAGGGGAAGCCTCCAAATTCAGCGATCATTTCTTCTTTGACGTAATGGTTCAAAGTTGACAATTCATATGGAATTTCATAATTTTCTAAAGCTCTTATATCTTAACATGTGCAATATATCTTTGAATATTTATGATGAATTTTCTTAGATTCTTCAACTTTTGCCTCTTTAACAGTTTTTGTAACTATTCCTTCTAAATGCAGTTCAAAAATTTCATTGTTTTGTGGGACTAAGTAAATCATAAGTGATTTTAAGGCTATCCAATCATTGCCATCTTAATATTATTGAAGCAAAGAAAATAACTCTGTCTAACCACCTGGGAATAATTCTAGCGTTATGCTGGAGATAATGAAGCAAGGATAAAGGCCAGGCAAAACATTCCTGTTTTGTTTGATCCAGTGATCATTTAGCATTGGACATCCTGAACAGCTATCAACTTTGACTTTCAAATTCTCTGAAAGGAGTTTGAAACCAATTTCCTCTTTCCTGAGCAAAATGAAATAGGGGTTAGTAGCAAATAATAATAATAAATCATGGTAATCAAACTTTAACAGTTCTTTATATTCTGATCACAAACTGTTTTTATCACGTTAGGGTAAATGACAATAAAGTAGAAACAAAAAATATGAATACCACCTTGATTTCCTTTAAAAAATTAAATATTGGCAAAGAGCAAGTGGGAAGTTCCTTAGCAAGGTTCCGGGTTTCCCCAGCCATCAGTCGCCCTTTCTCTAGCAGCTCCAGGGTTTGGGTCACTTCAGCTTGTCTGTCCTATGCTCTGAAAGTCCTGTGCACAGGTCCCTGCTGGGCCTGCCTGTAGCGCATCTGCCCTCCTCTGCTGACTCCGCCCCGCATCTGTGCAGACCCGCCTCGCGTTGGAGCTGACCCACTGCGCGTCTGTCACTCAGTCCCTCAGGACCTGCGGAGCATTTCTGGCTGCCGGAGTCACCGCGCCTCACTTGGTCCGTACCCACTGGGCACCTTGGGTATCTGGGCGGTCCCTGGTTCGCTGTGCGCGCGTCTGTATGTCTGTTTCTCTGTGTAATCGGTTGCCCGCAGCCTTCTTGAGAGTCCCAGTGCACCAAGTGGCTGGGATCCAGGTTGCTGACGCCCGGTGCTGAGAGGCCTTAGTGAGCTCTGAGCTCGCTGACAGTGGCCGGGTGACAGGCTGAGGAATATTCGCTCAGCCCCTGCCCAATGGCTGGCGTTTAAAACCCACATCAGCTCCAGGCCTGCAATTTAGCTGATAGCAGCTCGGGAGGCCTCTGTTTGCAAAGCTAGGGGCCGGGAGCAAGGCTGTTCCTGAGTGATTTCTTAAAATTTAACAGGGATGGAGAGATTGTGTTCTGAATTCAGGCTTTTTGGAAACCGATTTTAAATCATAATGGGTGAAAGACGTTAAGTCTTCTTAGGAAAAACATTGGTTGTTGGTTTGTCTCTTTTTTTTTTTTTTTTTTTTTTTTTGTCTGATTGCGTTTGTTCTCAGGTTGCTGACCAGCTGTTTCTGAACTTCATTTTCTCAGCTTCAACAGGATTCTGAGTCGGCTTTTAGCTTCCCATCACCTGCCTTGGCTTTTTCTGGTCTTGAACAGCTGTTTGGTGACCCATAGATTAGGCAAATCTGCTTTCCACACCCACCTCCTCCCAAGAGAACATCTACTCAGTTCTCAGATATGGGAAGTGGGGAGCCAAATTCTGCTGGCAAGAAAAAGAAGTACCTCAAAGCTGCCCTGTATGTGGGCGACTTGGACCCTGATGTCACAGAAGACATGCTCTATAAGAAGTTCAGGCCTGCTGGCCCGCTGCGTTTCACTCGAATATGCCGTGACCCTGTGACCCGCAGCCCTCTAGGTTATGGCTATGTTAACTTCCGATTTCCTGCTGATGCTGAATGGGCCTTGAACACCATGAATTTTGATTTAATTAATGGCAAACCTTTTCGCCTCATGTGGTCACAGCCAGATGACCGCTTAAGGAAGTCTGGCATTGGAAACATATTCATCAAAAATCTGGATAAATCTATAGACAACAGGGCACTATTTTATCTTTTTTCTGCTTTCGGAAACATTCTGTCTTGTAAGGTCGTATGTGATGACAATGGCTCCAAGGGTTATGCCTATGTCCACTTCGACAGCCTAGCGGCTGCTAATAGGGCCATCTGGCACATGAATGGAGTGCGTCTCAACAACCGCCAGGTGTATGTTGGTCGATTCAAATTCCCCGAAGAGCGAGCAGCTGAAGTCAGAACTAGGGATAGAGCAACTTTCACCAATGTTTTCGTGAAAAACTTTAGTGATGACATGGACGATGAAAAACTGAAGGAACTGTTCAGTGAATATGGACCAACAGAGAGTGTCAAGGTCATAAGAGACGCCAGCGGTAAATCCAAAGGCTTTGGATTTGTAAGATATGAGACACATGATGCAGCACAAAAAGCTGTGCTTGATCTGCATGGTAAGTCAGTGGATGGCAAAGTCCTGTATGTAGGGCGAGCACAAAAGAAAATCGAGCGCTTGGCAGAGTTAAGGCGGAGATTTGAAAGGCTGAGATTAAAAGAGAAAAGTAGGCCTCCCGGGGTTCCAGTCTACATTAAAAACCTGGATGAGACCATTGATGATGAACAGCTGAAGGAGGAATTTTCATTATTTGGATCAATTAGTAGAGCCAAAGTGATGATGGAATTGGGGCAAGGCAAAGGGTTCGGTGTTGTCTGCTTCTCTTCTTTTGAAGAGGCCACCAAAGCAGTGGATGAGATGAACGGCCGTGTAGTGGGCTCTAAACCCCTACTTGTCACCCTAGGCCAAACCAGGCGCAGGTGGTGAGAATCTGAATAATCAATTTCTTTCAGCCTTAGCTGGTGCCTACTTAGTTTGGGCTCCTTTGTGATAGGGGGTTATTTTTTGCCAAGTCACTGTTGTTGATTTTTTTCTAAAGGAATACTTTCGTTTGAAAGCAAAATTTATCTCTAAATCCTTGTTCGTTTTAGTGAAGAGCATAATTTCTGATTGTAAACTGCCATTTTGTATGATTTTTTGATAATAATATATATCCTAGGAATTTGAAGAATAAAGTTTATTCCTCTACCTTTTTTTTTGCTGGAGTCAAAATTAGGCAAATGATTATATGAATTAATTTCTTCCATAAAAGTATTCTTAGTATGATCTTTCTAAATCTATCACAATGAAAAGGTCTCACTTGTTAGAAAATTAATAGGGAATATTAAAATATATATGATCCAATTAAAATCCCTAAATAATTACAATTTACTGTTTTAAATTAATCTATTTTTTAAAAGATGTTACACTTCTTTTATTTATTTCCTTTTTAAATGCATAGTGAGCATACTACAGAATTGGTAGTAACTTTAGTTAAGTATTGGGAGTTTACAAATTTTGAGCTCTCTTTTCTCACTTAGTACTTTACAAAATCATTGTTTTGAACAGCACCTATGTAAACCATTTGATAGTTTATTGAACTATTCTAGGAATCAATTCTTAATTCTACTTTTTCTATATTTTTTAGTATACACAATGTAGATTATGTTAACAAGAAATATTATGATTGCACTAAATCACCTTTACCTATAAATTTAAGATTTTAATTTTGTTCTTTAACAAATATCATTGTAAAATTTAAACAGATGAGAGAAATACTGTTGAAAATTAAATAACTGGTTATTTCTGTGTGAGAAATGTTCACAGACATTTCAAAGTTATAGCACAGGTTGTCTCTTGATTAGATCATATTCCCTCATCCATTATATGAGAATTATCAAATCCAAGTAGTTCTCCTTGGCTGCTTTGAAACATTCAGAATAATAATCTTCTTTTACAGAACATTCAGAAGAAAATGAAAACATTCTTTTAAAGAACATAAGAAAAAATGTTCTGTTTCAGAATGCAGTAACTTTATGTACCTTGTGATTTCCAGACAATGAATTCTCATATTTCCCCTGCACTACCTTGTTCTGATTTTTGTCTTGAATTTTATTTTATCATTCTTCTTTACCCTTTCTTTCAGTACAAGGTCAGAGCAAACATGTTTGGGAAATAGAGAATACTCAAGTTTTGAAAATTTTGAATCATTAATGTTAAAATATAATTCACTGGTGCCACAAATATAATCTGAGGAAATTTTTGTTCAATCATAAGTTGATTGTTTTATTAATTTTCACATGATTCTTTTCATACATAATTCAAAATAAGCGTGCAATTTAAAATTTATATCAACTCTTTGATCATAAAAAGAAACTAGGCTATTTCTACATAATTGTTTAGCTGTAAATTGTGTATAAATACATTGTCAGAATGAGTCATTGTTTTGTTGATTATAAACATATGTTCATTATGAAAATGCACACACTATGGAAAAATTAACTTTTTCACAATCTTAAACATTACAATATCTTTTTCCATATCTTTTTCATATATATGTACATTTTTGCAAGAAAAAATAGGTACTGTTTTCTAATTTTTAATTCTATACTAAACCATAATCATCTTTCGATGCCACTAAATGTTGATCTGTATCATTTTAGTGACTGCATATTATTCCATCATGTTGATGTATTATAACTTGTTCAAGGAATTTGTTACTGAATGAGCTTTATGTTTTGATACTTTTAAAAGGAAACAATGTTGTGGAAATTTTTCTTAAAACATTGTGAATTATGAGTTTGACAAAAATGCAAGAGATTAATCTACAGTGAAAATTTAAAGTAACATCATACTGAAATATGTACAAAATTTTGGAAGACTTTAATTACATGTACTGAATTAAAACTTACATGGAAAATAAAATCAAAAAAAGTAATTTTATAAACACATTTTATGTTCTTGTGATCATTGACATGAAAAATTCAATAAAATTTAAAATGTACAGTGACAATCATTTGCAATGTGTTCTGTTTCTGCAAATAATCATTTTTATTTATAGTGTAAGCCACAAGTATCACTTTTAGCCTGCATATTTTAAATATACTTACATTAAATATAAATCTGGAAGTAATTTTCGAAAATGAAGATCATCATCTATGGTGATTTAATACACTGATCAGAGCTGTACATTTAAATTTTTACTGATTTTTAAAGTTCAGCTTCCTCTCATATCTAAAGAACATACAAAATTAAAACATACCCAGACACAGGTAAACTATACATGTGTATAACATTGCTAGTTGTGAAAAGGTACATACAATGGGTAAAAATCAGGAAGAAGTATAAATTAAAGATCATGTCTATATTAATATAAACACCTGAGTAGATTTGCAATCATGAGTTTTTACCTATTGTCTACATGTAATGAACTTCCAAGGCGGAGAAACACAATCGAACAGTTTAAATTAGTGGCAAATGATTTTTTAATACATTTTTTATTATTATTTCAGCTCATACAAACTTAATAGGTACACCAGTTCCCTCCCTTCCTCATCTTCCCCCCGAACCCTCTGCTCCCCCTCCCCTAACCCCTCCCTCCCCATCCCCCAGTGCCTCCCGCACCAATTCCCAGAGTACTTTCTTGTGCATGCCTGACTCTTCTCTGGGCCCTCCTCTCCCATGACGTACAAAGACACAGTGGCATTTCCCTGAACCCTTTCCTGAGTTCCCCTTAAGAATAAGAACACTACTGTGGCTGTCAATCCCTTGCCTCCAAGGATCTTGGTGCCTTTAGCAGATGCTAGACTTTGAGAGGTCAATAGTGTGTTGGACATTGCGCCGGGCATGCAATGTCCAATTATGATTGCTTCGGCCCTAACTTGTGTGGAGTATCTTGCAAATCATTGCTCCTCCCATCCTTTTGCTCTTACACTCTTACCGCCCCCTCTTCCACAAATGTCCCTGAGCTTCAGGATGGGGTGAGATTAGTCTGGCCTAGTTCTAGGTGGTTGATATAGAATCTCTGAAGTTCTCGATAGTGGTTTGTTGATTTTCTTTTGCAGTTTTGTTGCTCCTGCAATGCCATTCACTCCACGGTAATGGGCACTGTATGTCACCCTCTGGCCAGAGACAGAAAGCTGTTAAACTGGAGTCTTATTATAAGAGCACATTCAAGTGTAGAAGTAATACTTATATCCAAAAGTGGAATCACAGGGTCATATGGCATTTGGCAATGGGAGGGGTCAATCACCCATTTGCAAAATGGTTACTTTTTAATCTGCCGGACTATATGCACTCCCCTTCTGGTGAGTTCATACCCCCTTAGTTGTAAATGATCAGGAACGAATGTCTGTGAACTTAACTAGGTGTCACATTACTTTCTTGCAGTCCTTGATGGAGGCCTATTTTCTCTACTGTAACATGGTCATTTCTCTCCTTGTTTCTGGTGTGGCCCTCCAACCCCATCCCTCCTGTTCATAATCCTTGCAATTACTGTAGGTACTACATAGATTTACCTATGAGTGTCTCAAGATGGGCTGGGTGGGTTTGGTATTAGGAGCCACCTATTAGGGAGTACATACAGCGCTTAATTTTCTGGGTCTGGGATACTTCACTTAATATAATTGTTTCTAATGACATCCATTTCCCGGCAAATTCCAGTAACTCATCATTTGTGATGGCTGAGTAGTACTCCATTGCATAGATGTTCCACAGTTTCCTTATCCACTCGTCAACTGTTGGACATTTGGGTTGATTCCATGTCTTTGCTATTGCAAATAGTGCTGCTATGAACATGGTCGTGCTTGTGCTATCGAGGTGAACCTCTGCTGTATGAGGGGTTATACCCAAAAGTAGAATCGCAGGGTCATATGGCATTTCAATCTTTAATTTCTTTAAGAATCTCCACACAGCTCACCAGAGTGGCTGTATGAGCCTGCACTTCCACCAGTAATGTAGGAGAGTTCCACTCTCTCCACATCCTCTCCAGCATTTGTTGTTGTTTGTATTGTGGATTTTTGCCATCCTGACCGGGGTGAGATGATATCTCAGGGAAGTTTTGATTTGCATTTCCCTGATGGCTAAAGAAGTGGAGCATTTTTCAAGATATTTGTTAGACATTTTAATTTCATCCCTGGTAAAATTTCTTTTAAGTTCCAGGGCCCATCTCTAGTAAAGTTTCTTTTAAGTTCCAGGGCCCATTTTTTAATTGGGTCATTAGTTTCCTTGGTGTTTAGTTTTCTAAGTTCTTTGTGCACTCTGGACAGTAGAGCTCTATCAGATATGTGGTTAGTGAAGATTTTCTCCCATTCTGTGGGTTGCCTTTGAGCTTGTGTTACAATCTCTTTATCTGAAAGGAAGCTCTTTAATTTCACAAGATTCCCAACTGTTGAGAGTTGGTAGCAGTGACTGTGCCATTGGATGTCTGTTTAGGAAATGTTGTCCTAGCCCAATCAGCTCGAGGGAGTTCCCTATCCTTTCAACTATGGTTTTTGTAGTCTCTGGCCTTATATCAAGGTTCTTGATCCATTTGCAATTAAGTTTTGTACATGGTGACAAGTACGGGTCCAGCTTTAATCTTCTGCATGTGGAGATCCAGTTTTGCCAGCACCATTTGTTGAAGATGCTGTTCTTTTTCCATTGGATTCTTTGGGTCCCTTTGTCAAAGACCAAATGGCTGTAATTTTGGAGGCTTATATCTGGGTCTTCAACCCTGATTTATTGATCTGTGTGTCTATTTTGGAGCCCCTGTACCAGGCTGTTTTTATAACTATGGATTTGTAATATAGACTAACGTTTGGTATGGTATGGTAATACCTCCAGCAGTGTTTTTGTTATTCAGGATTGTCTTTGCTATCCTGGGTCTTTTGTGCCTCCATATGAATTTTGAGATTTTTCAGTCACTGTCTTTAAAGAATTGCTTTGGGATTTTAATTGGTATAGCATTGAATTTGTATATTGCCTTTGGTAGGATGGTCATTTTTATGATGTTGATTCTGCCAATCCAGGAACATGGGAGGTCTTTCCACCTTCTGGTGTCTTCTGCAATTTCTTTCTTTAGGGTTTTAAAGTTTTCATTGTAAAGGTCTTTTACCTCCTTGGTTAGGTTTATACCAAGGTATTTCATTTTTTTAGGGGCTTTAGTAAATGGGATTGTTTCTCTCAAGGCTTTTTCACTTCTTTCATTCTGGGTACATAGGAAGGCCTCTGATTTTTGCACATTTATTTTGTATCCTGTCACCCTGCTGAACTTCTCAATTAGTTCCAGGAGCTTCCTGGTGGAGTTTTTGGGATCACTCAGGTATAAGATCATGTCATCTGCAAATAGGGATAGCTTGACTTCTTCCTTGCCAATTTGAATCCCTCTTATGTCCCTTTCTTGTCTTATGGCTTCAGCTAAGACTTCAAGTACAATATTGAATAGAAGTGGTGAGAGTGGACAGCCTTGTCTAGTTCCTGATTGAAATGGGAATGCTTCCAATTGTTCCCAATTGAGCATAATCCTTGCTGTGGGCTTGCTGTATACAGCTTTTATTATATTGATAAAGGTTCCTTCCATTCCTACTGTCTCCAGCGTTTTGATCATAAAAGGCTGTTGAATCTTGTCAAAAGATTTTTCTGCATCTATCGAGAGTATCATGTGGTCTTGGACTTTGGACTGGTTTACATGATGAATTACATTTATTGATTTGCGTATGTTGAACCAACCTTGTGAGCCGGGGATGAAGCCTAATTGGTCCCCGTGAATAATCTTTTTGGTATGTTTTTGAATCCGATTTGCTAAAACTTTGTCGACAATCTTTGCGTCTGTGTTCATCAGAGAGATTGGCCTATAGTTTTCTTTTTTAAGTGAGTCTTTATTAGGTTTTGGGATTAAAATGATATTAGCTTCATAGAAGGAATTTGGTAGTGTTCCTTCCTTTGCTATTTGATGGAACAGTTTAAGGAGTATTGGTGTTATTAACTCCTTAAATGTCTGGTAGAACTCTGTGCTGAATCCATCTGGTCCAGGACATTTTTTGGTGAGAAGATTCGAGATTACTTCCTCAATTTCCTTATATGTTATAGGACTATTTAAATAATTCAAAACTTTCTGATTCAATTTAGGTAAGTTGTGTTTACTTAGAAATTCATCCATCTCTTTTGTGTTGTCAAACTTCACAGAGTATAAGTTTTTGAAATATGATGTTATAATTCTCTGGATTTCTTGGGTATCAGTAGAGGTAGCTCCATGTTCATTTCTAATTTTGTTAATTTGGGTTTTCTCTCTCCTGCTTTTGGTTAATTTAGCTAGGGGTGTGTCAATCTTATTGATTTTTTCAAAGAACCAGCTTTTTGACTGGTTGATTTTTTCTATCGTTTTCTTAATCTCGATTTCAGATATTTCTCCCCTTATTTTGCTAATCTCCTCTCTTCTACTACTTTTGGGATCAGATTGCTCTAGTTTCTCTAAAGCTTTAAGCTGCATTGTTAAGTTCTTTATTTCTGATGTTTCCATTTTTTTGATGTAGGCATTAAGAGCTATGAACTTAACTCTTAGAACAGGTTTCATTGTGTCCCAGAGATTTTGGTAAGTTGTATTTTCATTATCATTCACTTTCAGGAAATCTTGAATTTCCTTTTTAATTTCTTCCTGAATCCAGTTCTCATTCAGCATCATAGTGTTAAGTTTCCAGGAGTTAGTGTATTTCCTCTTGTTTGATGTGTTGTGTATGTCCAGCTTTAGGCCGTGGTGGTCTGATAGGTCACAGGTTAGAATTTCAATTTTTTTGTATATGTGTAGATTCGTTTTGTGGCCCAATATGTGATCTATTTTGGAGAAAGTTCCGTGTGCTGCTGAGAAAAATGTGTATTCTTTGGTGTGTGGGTGAAAAGTTCGATAGAGGTCTGTAAGGTCCATTTCTTTCAGGGTTTGATTAAGGTCCAAAGTGTCTCTGTTAAGCTTTTGACCTGTTGATCTATCCCATGTTGAGAGGGCGGTGTTGAAGTCCCCAAGAATTATCATTTGGGTGTTGATTTCTTGCTTTAGACGCTGTAGGGTTTTTTTTTTTCATATTTGAAAACATTTAATTTTTTTGTGAGGTGGTCACAAGTCTATGTAAGTTTAGGATTTCATCTTGAAGTGTTTTCATTTGGAAGCCTTTAGGGTTCAATTGTATGTCATGTAGTGAGGAGTAGCGCTGAATTTGGCATAAGACTTTATGACCTTATTATAGCTTCTAAGAAATCCTTCTCCATAGCAATTTTTCGCCGGGCTCAGATTGCAAACATACCAGCCTCTGTGCAGACGCTCCTAATCTCTGCTCCAGTGCTATTTGGACACAATCGTGCTAATATTTCAAATCTAATATCTCTTTCAACACTCATTGAATGAGCATGAATCTTGAAGATATGAATCTGACCCTCTAAATCAGGCAAGCTAAATTCAATCTTTCTGTCCAACCTCCCTGGCCTCATCAGTGCTGGATCCAAAGTATCCGGTCTGTTGGTGGCCATCAGTACTTTGATGTTGCCTCAAGGGTCAAAACCATCCAGCTGATTGATCAGCTCTAGCATCGTTCTCTGCACCTCATTGTCACCTCCAGCACCATTGTCAAACCGAGCCCCTTCAATAGCATCAATTTCATTAAAGAAGATAAGGCAAGCTTTTTTTGTTCTAGCCATTTCAAAAAGCTCACAAACCATTCGAGCCCCCTCACCAACGTATTTCTGTACAAGTTCTGATCCAATAACTCGAATGAAACAAGCATTAGTCCTGTTAGCAACTGCCTTAGCACAGAGTGTCTTGCCTGTGCCCGGGGGACCAAACAGCAGCACACCCTTCGGAGGCTCAATACCAAGGTTAACAAACCTCTCTGGATGAAGTAATGGGGTTTCAACTACTTCTCGCAATTTCTCAATCTGTTCCTTACAGCCACCAACATCACTGTATGTGACGTCAGGTTTTTCCTCCACCTGCATCATGGTAACTGTTGGGTCAATCTTGGGAGGTAGTGGAATGTGAATTTGATACTTATTTCTGTCCACACCAACTCTCCTTCCTTCTTCGATGTCAGTAGGTGCCACCTGATCACTGAGATCCACTACAAACTTAGCAAACTGTTTCACATTAATAATGTACTTTGGGTCCTCCGAATCAGCAATGATTATCTTTGTACACATTGCCACCTGTAAAGGCTGCTCACTCTGAAGAGTTTGCTTATCTGCAGCCAAATCCCAGAGGGCTGGTGGTGTCAGGCCAGTGTCAGACTCCTTAATACCAGTAAGCTCATTAATCTTTTTGAGTAGTTGTTGAATGTCATCTTCAACCTGCTTTATCTGTCTGGAGTAAGTACTCTGACCATAAGTTTTCAGTAGGGCAATATCCTCTTCATCCAGGGCTCCGATGGGCTTGTCGTCCTTCTCATTCTCTTTGGTTTTCCGCTGGTACGCACCGAGGTAATCCGGCATTTTAGTAGATGCAACCACCACGGCGCCTCAGTGATTACACAGCAGCTTCCTGGCTGTAGGGTTTTCTTAATGAATGTGGAGGGGCCCGTACTGGGTGCATATATGTTCAGTATTGTGAAGTCTTCCTGGTGAATTGTACCTGTGATTAAAATGTAGTATCCATCTGTGTCTCTTATAATTTTCTTTGTTTTGAAGTCCACTTTGTCTGATAGCATAATGGTTACCCCTGCCTGTTTTCTGCTTCCATTTGCTTGTAGAATTGTTGACCAGCCTTTTATTTTTAGAGTGTGCCTATTTTTGTGGTGAGATGGGTTTCCTGCAGGCAGCAGATTGATTGATTGTGATTTTTAATCCAAGTTTGTAATCTGTGTCTCTTGATCGGTGAATTAATTCCATTAACATTTAGTGTTATAATGGAGAAACTATTTTTAATTCCAGACATTTATTATGTTTAGTAGTTTTTATAAGTATATTGCTTTGCTTTTAATGGTGTTATACTTGCCTTCTATTCTCCTGGATATGCCTGTTTTTTTCTTCATGCTTGAGTATCATTTCTAGCATTTTTTGAAGGCCTGGTTTGGTGGACATGTATCCCTTCAAGTTGTCTTTATACTGGAAAATTTTTCTTTCTTCCTCAATCATGATGGATAGTTTTGCAGGGTAAATCAGCCTGGGTTGACATTTTTGCTCATTCAATACTTGAAGTATGTCTCTCCAAGCTCTTCTTGCTTTTACTGTTTCAAATGAGAAGTCATTTGTTATTTTAATAGGCTTACCTTTAAAAGTGACTTGTTTTTTCTCCCTTGAAGCTCTCAGCACCAGTTCTTTATCTTGAATGTGGAGTATTTTAACTATTATTTGCTGTGGCGTGCTTCTGTTTTGGTCGTATCTGTTTGGGGTGCGGAATGCCTCTTGTATATGGATGGGCTTCTCTTTTTTTAGATGAGGAAAGTTTTCCTTGATGATCGTTTGAAAAATTTCCTCAGGGGTGGTATTTTGAGATTCTTGCTCTGGTATTCCATGAATACACATGTTAGGCTTCTTCAGGGTGTCCCATATCTCTTGGATATTTCTCTCAAGTATCTTTTTGGCTTTAACAACCTCTTCCATTGAGCTGGTTAGTACTCCCACTTTATCTTCAAGATCTGAAATTCTGTTTTCTGCTTCCTTAGTTCTGCTGATAAGACTCTCTGTGGAGTTCTGGGTTGAAGATAACTTGTCTTGTAGCTCAGTTTTAACTGCTCTATGCCAGTTTTTGTTTCTTGCACTGTTTTTCTCAACTCCTCCAAGTGTCTGTTGTGTTCCTCTTCAAAGCGATTGATTCGATTATGTAATTCCTTCCGGATTTCCTCTTTCATAGTATTGAACATGGTAATGATCATATTTTGAAAGTCGTTATCCTGGGTCAGGCTTTCTTGGCCATTTTCCGTGGTTTTGTTCTAGTTGGAGTCTAACATTATGGGATTAATTCCTTCAGTGGGAAATTTGTTTACTTGAGTGTTGCTTCTCATGGATTTGCACTTTGACTTTGGCATTGTCGTTTTAACTCTTTAGATCTTTCAATTTCACTAAGCTGAATTATTTGGCCTAGGGTTCTGGGGGTAGGCAGGGCAGAGCTTACCTAGGTTGCGGATGAGGCCCGGCGGAGCGGGGTGGGGAAGTGAGGATGGGGTCGTTGGCGTGGAGCCATTTAACCTGAGGGGAGCTGGCGCGGGGCCGGACACAGGGGGAGGTCCTCCTCGTCCTGTCCCTCTGCCCTGTGCGCAGCTCCGGCTGGATGGATGGGGTAGGAGCTGGGTCCCTTGGGCTGACCTGGGGTTCTGGTGGGTGGGCGCGGGCGGAGCTTACCTAGGTCGCAGATGAGGCCCGCCTGGACCGCCCGCCTGCGTCCCTGCAGGCAGAGCGGGGTGGGGAAGGGAGTTGGCAAATGATTTTATAAAGCTAATTGTTCGGAATTTCCTAGCACAATATAATTAACAAAAAATATACTGTGAATTCTTAGGTTAATAACGAACTATTTGACAAAAGCTTTGTTTTGTTTACTTTTTCAAAACAGTCACTGGGACAAACTTTAAACATGCCCAGGAAGAAGAAAGTAAAAAACACTGCTTTGTGCAATATACAGATTCAATGCTATACCAATCAAAATCCCAAAGCAATTCTTCAAAGAAGTTGACCAAACACTCTCAAAGTTCATATGGAGGCACAAAAGACCCAGGATAGCAAAAACAATCCTGAGTAACAAAAACACTGCTGGGGTATTACCATACCAAACCTTAGTCTATACTACAAATCCATAGTTATAAAGACAGCCTGGTACTGGCTCCAAAATAGACACACAGATCAATGGATAAGGATTGAAGACCCAGATATAAGCCCACAAAATTACAGCCATTTGGTCTTTGACAAAGGGGCCCAAAGAATCCAATGGAAAAAGAACAGCATCTTCAACAAATGGTGCTGGCAAAACTGGATCTCCACATGCAGAAGATTAAAGCTGGACCCGTACTTGTCACCATGTACAAGACTTAATTGCAAATGGATCAAGGACCTTGATATCAGGCCAGAGACTATAAAAACCATAGTTGAAAGGATAGGGAACTCCCTCGAGCTGATTGGGCTAGGACAACATTTCCTAAACAGACATCCAATGGCACAGTCACTGCTACCAACTCTCAACAGTTGGGATCTTGTGAAATTAAAGAGCTTTTGTTCAGATAAAGAGATTGTAACACAAGCTCAAAGGCAACCCACAGAATGGGAGAAAATCTTCACTAAGCACACATCTGATAGAACTCTGCTGTCCAGAGTGCACAAAGAACTTAGAAAACTAAACACCAAGGAAACCAATGGCCCAGTTAGAAAATGGGCCCTGGAACTTAAAAGAAACTTTACCAGGGATGAAATTAAAATGTCTCACAAATATCTGAAAAAATGCTCCACTTCCTTAGCCATCAGGGAAATGCAAATCAAAACTTCCCTGAGATATCATCTGACCCTGGTCACGATGGCAAAAATCCACAATACAAACAACAACAAATGTTGGAGAGGATGTGGAGAGTGGGGAACTCTGCTGCATTGCTGGTGGGAATGCAGGCTCATACAGCCACTCTGGCGAGCCGTGTGGAGATTCTTAAAGAAATTAAAGATTGAAATGCCATATGATCCTGCTATTCCACTTTTGGGAATAACCCCCCATACAGCAGAGGTTCACCTCGATAGCACAAGCACAACCATGTTCATAGTAGCACTGTTTACAATAGCAAAGTCATGGAATCAGCCCAAATGTCCAACAGTTGACGAGTGGATAAGGAAACTGTGCTACATCTATACAATGGAGTACTACTCAGCCATCAAAAATGATGAATTACTAGAATTTGCCGGGAAATGGATGTCATTAGAAACAATTATATTAAGTGAAGTATCCCAGACCCAGAAAATTAAGCGTCGTATGTACTCCCTAATAGGTGGCTCCTAGTACCAAACCAACCCAGCCCACCTAGAGACAGTTATTCCAAAGATTATGAACAGGAGGGATGGGGTAGGAGGGCCACACCAGAAACAAGGAGAGAAGGGACCATGTTACAGCAGGGAAAATAGGCCTCCATCAAGGACCCAAATAAGTAATGAGACATCTGATTAAGTTCACAGATTTTTGTTCCTGATCAGTTACTACTGAGGGGGTGTGATCTCACCAGATGAGGAGGGCATATAGTCTGGCAGATAAAAAGTAACCATTTTGCAAATGGGTGATAGACCCCTCCCTTACTGTGGTTTCCCACTTTTATTACATCTACCTTTGAATGTGCTTTTATCACAAGACTCTAACAGCTTTTTGTCTCTGGCCAGGGGGTAACATACAATGCCCACCAGGATGGAGTGAAAGGCATTGCAGGAGCAGCAAAACTACAAAAGAAAATCAACAAACCACAATCCAGAACTTCAGAGACTCTATATCAACCACCTAGAACCAGGCCAGCTTAGTCTCTCCCCATCTTGAAGCTCAGGGAAATTTGTGGAAGAGGGGGCGGTAAGAGTGTAAGAGCAAAAGGATGGGAGGAGCAATGATATGTAAGATACTCTATACTAGTTGGGGCTGAAGCAGTCATAATTGGACTTTGCATGCCATGCGCATTGTCCAACACACTGTTGACCTCACAAAGTCTAGCATCTGCTAAAGGCACCAAGATCCTTGGAGGTAAAGGATTGGCAGCCACAGCAGTGTTCCTATACCTAAGGGGAACACGGAAAGGGTTCAGGGAAAGGCCACTGGGTCCTTGTACGTCATCGGAGAGGAGGGCCCAGAGGAAAATCAGACATGCACAAGAAAGGACTCTCTGGGAATTGGGGCGGGAGGCACTGGGGGATGGGGAGGGAGAGGGGTGGGGAGAAGGAGCAGGGGGTACGGGGCCAGGAGGAGGGAGGGAGGGAACTGGTGTTCCTAATAAGTTTGTATGAGCTGAAATAAAAAAAAAAACTGCTTTGTGATTACATGCCATGAAAGTCAAAGTTTCTTAGTGAAGTGTCACTCTGTATGGAATACTTCACACATTGTATGAGTGGGGAAAAATAAATATAGTAAAAAAGAATACTTCACACATATTAATGGCTGTCTAATGTCAGTAATTAAGGTTATATGTGATATTAGCTCAGTGGATAAAAGCTGGAATAATTATTACTTTAATGAGAAACTTAAAAGCAGATTGAATACCATCTTCATTGCAGCAAATAAGCAGCCTAATCTAAAAGGATAATTAAAACTTTAGCAATAAGTATCTGGAGATATGAGAATTATTCTGAACATCTATAACAATGGCTTAATGTAGTAGGCATTCTATTAAATGAATTGATAGATAGTATGTACTATGTCCCTCTATTTCTTTGTTTTTCAATTCTTCCCTCAACATTAATGAGCCAAAATTATTAGTGGAAAATCCATTTAAAATGGTATTCCATGAAACAATATTGAGAGCTGACTGTATATAAACAATATTTCATGGTGTCATTGGATGAAAGGCTTCTGAGCTTAATGTTGAATTTTTATCAGTGGTGTAACCGTTTTTGCATGAGTGGTGAACATCTGATTGATATCATGTTATACACATTAAGTTTGTAAGGAATGTCACATCATAAGTAAAACTTATTTGCAAAACAATACTTTGCATAAGTTTCTAATATGCTGTTTCAAGAGCAGTATGGTTCCGCAAACTTTCTCCCCATAGTGAACGATATAATCACAGTTATTCCTGAGGTACTGTTATTTTGTCATATGTAATGTATGAATTCCTCCAACCTATCATGGCAAGATCATAAAACTTGTCCTGAAAAATGGTTACTTGGACTTTTAAGAGGGTTAATGTTACTTCAGGTGAATCTCATCATTATTTACAAATAATATAGATACTACAGCCAATCTGAAAATAGGCCTAGAGAAATAAGCCTACTAATAATTACATAATCATTATAAGCTAAAAAGCAACTACAAATACTTTTCCTCCAAAAATCAGTCAATTTAAATATATTTCTTAGCAGAGAAAAAAAAACAGACTCTCCATTTTTCAACCAAAATTTTGGAGTCTTCACATTTCAATTTTTTCTTTTACAAAAATTAATACTTTAGGGAAGTAGCAGAACAAAGAATTGTTCACTGTTTATATGTAAATTAACCTAATTAACAAAACATTCTCTTTATGACATGATTTTCTCAGTTATTTCACTAAATTTGTGTTTCTGATTTAGAACTAATCATTAAACAAAATATAATTGAGAATAAACAATTTTACATCTACTGGCATTAACTTGAGACATCCAAAAGGGAAAATATGCTTTAGAAATTCCAATGGCTTTTTAAATTATTATCTAGAGCTATTTAATAAATAATATTAAGCTATTGTATACTAATGATAAACAAAATATTTTCTAAAAAATTTTTAAATCATCTGTCTTTGAAGACTTTGGGCACTTTAAACTTCTGGATATTAAAAACAGAAGATTTACATACTTTCCTTCTGTTGTGTTTCAGAAAATCCAAATTATATAAACTATGTTTTTGGCCATAATGTGTTAGATATTAATATTATTCAATGGAGAGGATACTGCACTTAGATTTTTATGATAAAGACCATTTTAATTACTCTATGGAAAAGATGATAAAATTATATGCATTCGGGATAACCTGTTTCCTAACAAGAAAGAAACAACAGCAACAACAAAAAGAACCTGCTTCCTTTTTCATTATGAAATGGAAGAGAACAGTTGGAGTCATTAACTAACTCAACTATAATTAAACGTTATAAATAACAATTTAAATGTTAGAAATTCTGAGTTTGATATATTCTGAAAAGGCAAAACATCATGAATGGTTTCCCTCAATTTCATGTGGTCATTCTTATCCTTGATGTGAATACTATAGTAATCTTGAACCTTGGGAGTACTATTGTAACTTCTTAAATAATTACTGGTGCTGATCCATTCTTCTTCTCATTTACCTAACTTCAAACCACCTTTGGAAACATTCAAGATTATATGCATCTTTCTGTTCTGTGTAACTTGTGTGCCACCTCCAAATTTTATTTATAACTATTAGGCATGTAATTGTGTGATACTGTGCAACTTTGTCGTGATAGCATTTCAGGATTTGCATTTATCATGATAAATGGTAGAAATTTGTTCACTGTTTATATGTAAATTAAGCTAATTAACAAAACATACTCTTTGTAAGGAATGTACATTCAATCCAATTAAAGAAACAGAAAAGCTATGGTATCTACTTAGAAATGTGGCTTCATAATATATACATAGACTAGAATATTTGAATACAATAAAGGATAACTAGAAATATGCATATTGCTAATGTGTGATAAGTTTGTGTTTTGATACCAAATTCCTGAGTAAGAGGTACTGCAAAGAGAAGTTGACCAATTTTTATAAAATAACAACAGAAGCAATGAAACTATTTACAGGCAAAAGTTGTTATTTATCATGACACACAATACATATGTTATTCCAAATAGATAAAGAATAAAAATAAAAGTACATGGGCAGATTCTTTCTTTTTTAAAACTTCTATTTTGTTACAAGTGAAACAAAGTATGAAGAAACAACAGAAGGAAACATACACACATACACACACACACACACACACAATCACACACCATCACACACTATCAACAACAGAAACGACATATACACACAAGAAACAATTCAGATGGACCAATACCAATAGTGAAGACAAGAGTGCTCTTTGTGGCCCAACAACCAACACTGTTAGTAGTAGGCATCTGAGTGGCTACCTGCAGATAGATATCCCACAGCCTGAGAGAATTTCCCAGCTCTGGATGTCCCCTCTCTCCAGAAGACAGATTGCTTGAATTGCTTATGGTGTGTGGATGATCGTGCTGAGACTTTACATTTTTCTTCTCTTTGTAAATCCGTTTGAGCACTGTGACTGCAACTTTCCTGCCTGTCTCTTCTTCAGATCAATAAAGAAGAGGAATCTGTTTCCAGACCCTTACATAATTACAACAAAAGTCATCCAAGTGTCATGTTTTCATTGTTTGATCTCAGATGGTGATGCTATTTTGGGAGTTATTGGAAAGTTGCAAAAGTGGGGCCTAGCTGGAAGAAATAGGTCACTAGAGCCTTTTTGTTTTCAGTTTTAATTACTCCTGGTGTCTTTTCCCCCTAGTTCTGCTTCCAATTACAATGACATGAGTAGCTTCAGTTACATACTCCTAGTGCTATGTTGTTCTTCCTTAACATGGGCACAGAATCAGAGGAGACAAGGACTGTGGA
The DNA here is from genome assembly GCA_023101885.1 of Typhlomys cinereus. Classification (NCBI taxonomy): domain Eukaryota; kingdom Metazoa; phylum Chordata; class Mammalia; order Rodentia; family Platacanthomyidae; genus Typhlomys; species Typhlomys cinereus. The sequence goes on along the minus strand of JALPQD010000022.1, from coordinate 6,552,322 downwards.
ATAAAAGCTCGGGTACAATGGACAAAATAAATCTTACTTTGATTTAAGCTGCTTATGTGACAACTTGTGACACAGTAATGAAAAATCATTTTTAAACAGTTGTTATCTATTTTAACTTTAATATAATTCCAGCCAAATATCAATTACAGTAACTATAAATCTACAAACTAATATAAAGCTCAGGTCTGCATGGATTCAGTATAGAATTATTCCAGATCTTAAAAAGAATTCTGACCCAATTTTTCTTCAATTTGTTACATACTCTTAGTGCTATGTTGTTCTTCCTTAACATAGGCTCAGAATAACTGGAGATAAAGACAATAGAATAAAACCTTAGGAACCATTGACAAAATAAATCTTATATTGATTTAAGCTGTTTATTGACAACTTGTGACAGAGTAATAGAAAATCATTTTTAAACAGCCATCATCTATTTTAACTTTAATACAATTGCAGCCACATATCAATTACAATAATTATAAATCTAAAAACTAATATAAAGTTCAGGACTGCATGGATTTGGTATATAATTATTTCAGATCTTAAAAATATTCTGACCCAAGTTTTCTTCAAATTCTTCCTCAAAATTCAAAGGAACTATAGGTTGGCTTCATTAATATTGTGAAAATAGTCATTAACCAAAACATAAATGTGAATATTCCATATTCAATCCAATCTCAATCAAAATCCCAATGAAATTTTTCAAAGAAATGGAAATGTTTTTCTGAAGGAGAACAAGAGAATAAAGATAGCTGAAATAATTCTGAGCAATGAAAATAACACTGGAGGAATTATCATACCTGACTTCAGGCAATACTACAGAATCATTATAATAAAACCAGAAACATACTGACACACAATCAGATACATTGTTCAATAGATTAGAACTGGGATGCCAGGCATAAATCAACACACCTAGAGTCACTTAATTTTTAAAAGGTTACCAGAAATAAACAGAGAAAAGACAGAATCTTCAATCCTCAACAAATGGTGCTGGGAAAATTGGATAAATACATGTAGAAGAATGAAACTTGACCCTTATCTCTCATACAAAAGAAATCCATTTCCTAATATATCAAAAGTTTCAATATTAAACCTGAAACATACAGAGGAAAGAATACGAAGTATACTTGAAGCAATATGTCTGGGTCAGACATTCTTAATAAGATGCATTTCCCACAGTAAATAAGGCAACTATAAACAAGTGAAACTTTAGGAAACTAAAAAGCCTCTATTTTGTAAAAGAAAATGTTAATATGACAAAGTAACAACATAGGAATGGAAGAAAATCTCTTTATTTGCCGAGGACTAATATCTAAAACATATACAAAACTCAACAAATCAAACAAGAAGGCACACAACCCAATTAGAAATGGGCTTTAGAACTAAACACAAACTTTTCAGAAGAAGCTTAAATGTCTATGAAATGTCTAAAATTGTGCAAAATCCCTGTCGATGAAGAGAATGCAAATTAAAACTATTTTAATGTTTCATATTACTTCAATCAGAATGACTAAAATTAACAAAAAAAAAACAACAAATGCTGACAAAGTTGTATGGAAGGGGAAGTGTAGGCTTATTTATTACTGAATGGAATTAAATCCTATGTGGCCACTTTGGACAACAGTAAGGAGATTACAAAAATGCTAAAATTGATCTGCCACATGACCAGGACCCATTAGCTTACTACAGATACACTCGGCTCAAATATCACACTCTACATGAAAAGTAATTATAAATGGATCAATGTTCTCAATATTAGACCTGATTTTGAAATTTCTAGAAGAAATAATATGGGATTATTCTTGAAGTGAAAGATATAGGAAAGGAATTTCATAAAGGGGTCCCATTTGATCAGAAAATATAGGACTTCATGAAAGTAGAAAACCTCTTTTTTGGGGGGAGGTAAGAAACTGTTTATCGAGCAAAAATTCAGTCCACAGAATGAGAGAAAAATGTTTCTTAGCTATATATTTGACAGATGATTAACTTCCACAGTAAACAAAGCACTCATAATATTAAACATGGAGAAAGGAAACAACTCAATGGAGATTGGAGGTAAACAAACATTTCCAACAAGAAACCCACAGATCTAAGAAATATATTTAAAAATGCTCAACTTTATTAGTCATCAGAGTTGCACGAGTTATCCAGGTCACAATGGCTCAAATTAAGAATGGAAATGACACCAAAACTTGCAAGGATATGGGAATAAGGGAATTCTTTGCTGGTGTGAGTATAAATTGTTGTAGCCATTTTTTAATTTAGTATGGAATTTTTTTAAAAATTGAAATACCATATAACTCAACTATACTAAGCCTTCACATATTCCCAAAGATCATTGATCTTCTTACAGAGACAATAGCACAATCACATTCCCTGAGGCTCTATATACATTAGTAAGTAAATTGAATCAGCCTTGATCTCCACCAACTGATGAATATATAATAAAATTATGGTAAAGATATACATTGGACCATTATTCTGATATTAAGAAAAAAATAAATTAAGGAACTTTTTGGTAAATGGATGGAACTGGAAAATATTGTACTGAATGATGTGTCATAAGCACAGAAAAACAAATGATGAAAGCTCTTCTTTCATATAGATGATAGTATGGAAATTTCAAATTGCCATAGTTAGTGAGGAATATCTGTAACAGCAAGAAAACATGAAAGAAACCATTAAGCAGGTAGTTGAGAGAGAGGACCTTATATGTGGACAGGCAAAGGAACACATGTGATAAGAAGGCATAATGAGAAATAATGGGGAGAAAGGTTAAATGGGGGAAGGAAATATAGGGATAGGTTGCAGGAAGGGTTGTGAAGAAATGACTAGTACTAAAGATACAAGATACAGAGAGGAGTCTTCTGTATCATACATTTATCAAAAATATGACTTTAAAAGTGAAAAGAGACCATCCAAAGTTGAATACAAAGAGGGGAATAAAAGGGATAGCAGAAATTTCAGTGATATGTTGCTACCACAAGTTATATAAAAACAACTTAAAAGATGAAAGATTATTTTGGCTCACAATTAGAGTTTAGTCTACTGTCAGGGAGGGCATGGTGCAAAAGTACCATTATAAGCTAAGTACCATTATAAAAGTACCATTATAAGCTAAGAAGAGACCCATAATATGATTTCATGAATTAAATTTTAGGCTCAGCTCCATCTTTTTTTTAAATTTTTATTATTATTATTATTATTATTATTTATTCAACTGTGCGCATGTGCGTGTGTATGTGCGCGCGCATGTGTCTGTGTGTGTATGTGTGTAGAACCACGGACGAACCCGCGAACCACCATGGACGCCTCCACCTCCTTCTGCCCCGGGATTCACAGGCTCGGCCTTACCAGGACCAGAAGCACAGGCCGCCCCCGCTTCCGCCCGGCGTCTGTACGTGGGATCAGGGATCGGAACTCAGGACCTTTCGCCTGCAAGGCAGAGGCTTAACCCCTGAGCCATCTCTCCAGCCCCGCTCAGCTCCCTCTTTAGTTAATACTTTTCTGGAAACTCTGAAATATCTAGTTGTTTTCTTCTTCACTTTTGAGTGAATTATTTTCTTTAAACTAAAGCTCTATCACAAGATATAATTATTTATAGTATATCGTACATGTACTAAGAAGACAAATAGAAATCAAGAACTTCACATTTATTTTGAAGTGGAGATAGAAGACATTTATACAGAGACTTGGAGGTTCAGATTATCTTCACTTTATTGCCATGAAAATTATGAGGTTAACAATAATAATGAAATATACTCCGATATACTTTTGCAGGATAGGTTCAATAGAAACTCTTACATGACATGTTTTCCTAAGTCTAATATATAGAAAATGAAAAACAATAGTTTCTGGACACATAGTACGAGGATTAAATGGGAAATGTAAGCCAAAATTAGAAAGTAGCATACAGGGAAAATAAACAACTATGACAGTATAAAATATTAAGTGTATGGCTAAGATACAGCAATATATTTAGAAATTTTGCTAGGTGGGTATGTTGCAGCTGCTCTGGACATGAGGGCAAAAATGGACAAGCATGTAAGATGATAGATGTTCTTTTCATTCTGTAGTAATGATTTTACTGACTTGTTCAGGGAGCTAACAATATAAGAGTGATCAGTTTTGCATACTTTCAATCTGTTCCTTTTAATACATAATTCTACACAAATTACTTGCTAAGTGAACATAAAGTAGATTAATCATTATCTTGTTTATTATTTTGTTATTCTATTTCTGCTGCTTCTTTGCTAAATCTTATCCAATGTTAAGCAATTCATCTTTTTCTTAGTTTCAATGCAGTTTCTCACACTGAATTTGTAATATCATGTTTATTTTACAAGTAAATTAAGAAAATCACTCCATGAAGAAAATCCTTTGGCTGCTAATTGGAATGCAGCTTACTTATAATTCAAAAGAGCAGATCCCAGAAACCCCAAATGATGACACAAATTATATGAGCTGTTTTCACATGAACTGACATCTGGACAAGAAATTCTTTCTTGGTGTAGTGAGCTTCCTGAGCAGCAAGTGTGCTGTCTCTGTGATCTGCAAAAATAACCATTTCTTGCTGAGTGTCATGATAAGCACTTTGTGCATGCTCATGCAAATAGCTCTCAAATTGAAGTGAAGACATGAGAAAGGAGAAAAAAATTCAGAGACCAGATGTATCTCTTAAAATTAGACACTCAGGTAAAATAAGTAGTTTGTTTACTCAGACTTAAAAAAAAAATCTGTTTTATGAACCTCAACGTGATCGAAATCCTTCAACCAATAACACAGTACAACTACAAATTCACCATGCTATTTCCTTTCCTCTTTGTTTTATTAGGATTGGCAATTTTGAATTCAAATGTTTGAGCAACTATTACCTCTTTTTATTGTTTACAATTCATAAGTTTGCTTTACGTATTTCATTTTTCCCAGACAAGCAATACGTATTTTTTATTTATTACTTAATGCACAATATACAATAATTATACACCATACAACTTGCATTTACCAAAATTTTGTAGAATTTATGAATAATTCTATGCCTAGTTTGCACGTCTTTATTCTCTATTTTTTAAATTTTTCTATTCACATACACTGCATGCAAATATATACACATTCAAAATGATATTTCAAGTGAATTACATAACCATAAATCCCCAATTGCATAATAAGAACTTACTTGTATATTGCATTCAGCTCTTAAATGCATATTTAATATGTATCTTGACATTTTACAAAACTTAGAAGTGATGGTAGATCACAGAATAATGCATACAAAAAGTGGCTGTAAATTAATGTTATATCAAAACGTGAATAATATTCAGATTTAAAATAGACAAGGGATTTAAAACATGTAGGGGAATAATAAAATTGTTATTAAAAATAGAGATAATGAATATGTTGCACATTCATATCCAATACAAGAATATTATGTAAGCTGATATACACTTTAGAACACTTCCTTTTTGATATTCTATGAATAATAGTCTATGAAGCACAATAAAAATGAATAAAAAAAGTTCAAGCTTACATAACTAGAAATTAGTAGAACAAGTATTTCTGGCCAAATATTTTTGTTTCAGAGACTGTCTTTTTGATCAGTTTGTGCTCTTAAACACTCATACAATATCCAAATAAAGTTTTGCAGGATTCCAACGTATTTACAAATCTGTCTGAAGAAACTGTCTTGAATTATCAGCTCTGGAAGGCACAGTGAGATCACTGAGTGGGTAAAGACACCTGAACATAAAACTCATTGTCTGAGTTTGATCTCCAGCATTCACGTAACAGAAGTAGACTTCTGAATGCTTTCCTCAAACCTCCACAAACATATAAACCACAATCTTCAAAAAGTTGCCCTCTGACCACATATACAGCCTTACACGTGTGTGTTTTGTCTATTTTATCTTACTTTCTCTCTCTGTAGTAAACAAGTAAATGAAGTATTTTTAGATGCCACATATTTTCAATTAATAAGCTTTAATTTCTAGAATAGCATAAAGTTTACTAAATAAGCTAAAATACAATTCTTTAATATATTTGCTAATATAGGCAAACTTTCTAATCCTCAGTGTCTCTTAATAAATTTTTATGTCTATTCAAATTGATGGACTTGCACTTCTTTATTTGGCACGACAAGTCTCTGATACATGTTTGAGCTCGTTTTCGGTGTTCCACATATCAGACACAGAATAATAGAAATCTGATGCTGTAAAATCATAGAGAATAGTTTCATTATTTAAAAAAAGCCTTCAGTTTATGTCCCGTTCATGCCTTCTATTTCCTTAAACTCTAACAATCAATAACCAGTCTTACTACCTCCATCATTTCTACTGATTTTTTCATAGGTGGAATCATGTAGTATGTAAGATTTTCATATTGGGTTCTCCCATAGTAGAATTCATGTGAGATTCCTCTATATGTATATGTGGATTGATAGTTTATTTCTTTTGCCATGGAAAGATATTCTATTGTTGAAGTAACAGAACTTATTATCAATTCATTTGCTGAAGGACACTTGACTGAGCTTTAGTTTGAACAATTATGAATGAAATTTCTATATACATGAGTGTTCAGATTTTGCAACACATATGTTAACTTATATGAGGAATATCAAGAGTCAGAAATTCTAAACTGTATGATATTAATGCTTCATTTTGTGTAAAAACATCATACTGTCTTTTAAAGTGCTGCATGATTTTATTTTTTCTTCCACTCATACAAAGTTGATAAGTATCCCATTCCCCTTTCTCCCTCCAACCCTCCCTGGACCCCTTTGCTCCTTCCCCCCTTTTCCCTTTCCTTTCCCTCCTCCCTCCCTTTCTCTAAGTCCCCCCCCATTCCTGGAGCATCCTTTAGTGTGCATGTCAAACTTCCCTCTGGGTCCTCCTCTCTGATGAGTTGTAAGGACTCACTAGCATTGTCTAGAGCTCTTTTTTGTGTTCCCTTTTAGTATAGGAACACTATTTAGGTTGTTAATCCCTTGCCTTTAAGGATTGTAATGCCTGTGATCCATGTTAGACTTTGGGGGTTCAGTGATATGTTGGTCATTGCTGCATGATTTTCTTAGTCGATGAATAATTAATGAAAGTTCCTGTCGTTCCCCAATCTTCAAAAGTTTGGATGTTTTCAGAGCTCTTAAATTTGTTCTACATAGGTATATAGCATCACATTATTAATGTGGTTTCCAATTCTGGAGTAGCATTCTAGGTTGAACACCATTTACTTATTGATTGTGTGTATGTATGCATGTCAATGTCAATGCACAGATCATGACACACATGTGGTGGTCCTATGATAACATGGGGATTATTTTCTCCCAGCCAATTGCTTTTCAAAGACCTAAAGGTATAATTAAGATATTTGAGTTTTCTCAGATTTTTTTAAAGTATGAGTTTAATACCATAAATTTTCTTAAGAGAACCTTCATTATATCCCGTAGATTTGTTGTGTTTGCATTTATATTCCATTCTCAGAATAATTTAATATTTAATAATTTTATTTATTTAACCTCCATGAGTCTGTGTACGTTGTGTTATCTATCTTGCCTATGATATCAAGCTTGATTCTACCATGAACAGACAGAATAAAAATATTTAATTTTTCCAATATTTCTTCAACTTACTTTGAATATGTTATCTATTTCAAAAAACTTCCCATGCAATACTAAGGAAAATGCATATATTTCAGTGTATAGGTAGAATATTCTGCAGATAACAACTATGTACATATGATTCATATCTTATTTAACTTCAGTATTCTTTGTTTAACTTTTTATGCAGATGACTTTTCTAATCATGAAAGTGTGGTATTTTAGTTTTGAAATGTTACCATATTGTGGTTAATCTGTGACTTTACTTCTAGTAGTGTATTTTTCACATATGTGCACCTGAATTTGGTGCATGTATGTCCAGAATTTCATCATTCTCTTCATGCAGTGTTCATTTTATTCTCTTCCAATTAGTTTTAGTTTGAAGTTTATTTCTATTTGTTTGGAATAGCATTTCAAGTATTTTTGACTCTAATGTGGTGTTTTACAATAAAAAGTGTTTCTTGAAGTCAGAAACAGATGGATTATATTTTCTAATCCAATGTTGGTCATTTGTGTCTTCCTATTGGGAAAGTAAGACTATTAAATACATCTATTAATTCTATCATTTTATTTATTTGTGATATTTTCTTATATCTCTTTGACTTATCTATCCTCATATGGTTGATATTTCACCCTGCATCCTTTAAAGTGTCTATCCTTCTTTCTGAACAGAAGCACTCTAAAACATTCATCTAGTATTTTATGTAATATAATCAGTCATATATTCCTTTACTCTGATTTTGTCATGGAAAGTTCTTATTTTTCATTCAATTACAATAAGTAGTTTTGCTTGGTATAAGTATGCGCCTTCGACTTTTTTACTTCTACAACTTGTTTTATAGGCTTCCAATCCCTTCTGACTTTGAAAACTTCTCAGAAATAATCAGCAGTTAACCTAATGGGTCTGTCTTTATATATGACTTAGCCCTTCTCTGTTACAACTTTCCATGATTTTTGTTGTACTTTATTTTTAATATTGTAACTAGCTACATAAATATGTGAGATTATCATTTTCAGTAATGCTTATTTCATGTCCTGCATGCTTCTTATACCTGGATGGTAGCTTCTTTCTCTTGATTTGGGAAATTTTCATTTGTGATATTATTCAAAATATTTTGCCTGCAGTAGGAAAAGAAGCAGGAAGAGAATAATATAGTAAAAGGCAAAAATGTCATAGGTTCATTTCAATTATATATGAAAACTGTCAAGGAATAAGATAAAACAAAAATATATGTATATAATATAATTTGGTTATATTCAGCAATCCTTCCAACACTCTCTCATATTCTCCATTCTATGTAAATACTTTAACTCAATTTTTGCTTTGGTAATAAATTAAGGATTTTAATGTAAAAACTTATCCAGGAAAAGGACATTTCATGATAAACACAAGTGACAGACTGAATACATTTCACACTCTAGTGAAAAACACAGACAAATAATAATAAATGTGTGCTAAAGATCCATAAATTCAGAGTGCTGAGAGAGATAATTGAAGGCACATTAGACCAAGACTTGAGGCAAATGAGTTACCAAAAACTTAGAGAAAAATTATGTTCAGGTTCAGAAGGTATTAACATTATCAATGGAGGTTAGATTTATTCAGATTTAGCATCCATATCATGGACATATATTCTGTTTCATAAATGTATGGAAAAGAAGAAAAATAATTGAGTAGACACATGAATGCACAAATATTCACAGACAGAAAATTGCAAGAGGAAAAAGAGAAGGATTGAGGAATATGTGACTAAAAATCATCAAGGAAATATTCAAGACAATGGTAAGTCATGTAAGGAAGTTGAACTTAAAGAGATATGGAAAACATTAACATTAAACTATGGAATGATACGAAGGTGACAATAAAATAAATTGAACTAGTTAACCAATGGATGGATGTATACATTACCTATATGAACTGCTTTAACATTCCAAAGCCATCATTGGAATCATTGAAGACTGATTAGATATAAGGGAGAAACTGTCATCAAAGACAATTTCTAGGAATTAGATAAAGCACCTACATGAGCAGTACATAATTCACTGTGACAGAGAACATGTAATGAATGTGATGAATAGAAAGTAATCATATGAGAAAAATGGGAGAATAATTGAATTTTGAAAAATTGGGCAAAGTACAGCATTTTTACTTATAATCTTAAATAAAGATTATATTTCCTTATTTCAGTAATAATTATTTTCATTCTCAATTTGCTATTTAAAACAATTCAAGTTTAGCAAGAATTTTTTTTTATTTCAGCTCATACAAACTTATTCGGTACACCAGTTCCCTCCCTCCCTCCCCCCCCCCCGTACCCCCTACTCCCCCTCCCCACCCCTCTCCCTCCCCATCCCCCAGTGCCTCCCACCCCAATTCCCAGAGAGTCCTTTCTTGTGCATGTCTGATTTTCCTCTGGGCCCTCCTCTCCGATGACATACAAGGACCCAGTTGCCTTTCCCTGAACCCTTTCCCGTGTTCCCCTTAGGTATAGGAACACTGCTGTGGCTGCCAATCCTTTGCCTCCAAGGATCTTGGTGCCTTTAGCAGATGCTAGACTTTGTGAGGTCAACAGTGTGTTGGACAATGCGCATGGCATGCAAAGTCCAATTATGACTGCTTCAGCCCTAACTAATATAGAGTATCTTACATATCATTGCTCCTCCCATCCTTTTGCTCTTACACTCTTACCGCCCCCTCTTCCGCAAATTGCCCTGAGCTTCAAGATGGGGAGAGACTAAGCTGGCCTGGTTCTAGGTGATTGATATAGAGTCTCTGAAGTTCTGGATTGTGGTTTGTTGATTTTCTTTTGCCGTTTTGCTGCTCCTGCAATGCCCTTCACTCCATCCTGGTGGGCATTGTATGTTACCCCCTGGCCAGAGACAAAAAGCTGTTAGAGTCTTGTGATAAAAGCACATTCAAAGGTAGATGTAATAAAAGTGGGAAACCACAGTAAGGGAGGGGTCTATCACCCATTTGCAAAATGGTTACTTTTTATCTGGCAGACTATATGCCCTCCTCTTCTGGTGAGATCACACTCCCTCAGTAGTAAATGATCAGGAACAAAAATCTGTGAACTTAATCAGATGTCTCATTACTTATTTGGGTCCTTGGTGGAGGCCTATTTTCCCTGCTGTAACATGGTCCCCTCTCTCCTTGTTTCTGGTGTGGCCCTCCTACCCCATCCCTCCTGTTCATAATCCTTGGAATTACTGTCTCTAGGTGGGCTGGGTTGGTTTGGTACTAGGAGCCACCTATTAGGGAGTACATACGGCGCTTAATTTTCTGGGTCTGGGATACTTCACTTAATATAATTGTTTCTAATGACATCCATTTCCCGGCAAATTCCAGTAATTCATCATTTTTGATGGCTGAGTAGTACTCCATTGTATAGATGTACCACTGTTTCCTTATCCACTCGTCAACTGTGGGACATTTGGGCTGATTCCATGACTTTGCTATTGTAAACAGTGCTGCTATGAACATGGTCGTGCTTGTGCAATTGAGGTGAACCTCTACTGTATGGGGGGTTATTCCCAAAAGTGGAATAGCAGGGTCATATGGCATTTCAATCTTTAATTTCTTTAAGAATCTCCAGATGGCTCGCCAGAGTGGCTGTATGAGCCTGCATTCCCACCAGCAATGTAGCAGAGTTCCCCTCTCTCCACATCCTCTCCAACATTTGTGGTTGTTTGTATTGTGGATTTTTGCCATCCTGACCGGGGTGAGATGATATCTCAGGGAAGTTTTGATTTAGCAAGAATATTTTATATATTAATATGCACACCATATTTTGTAATTATTTGACAAACACTTCATATCTGTCACAGATAAAAGTAAATAGTGGATATTATATAATGATCAAATATATCTGTCTAATTTTCTAGTTAATAATATCAAAACTCTATAAATATTATATTCTTGCATAATCAAATTTTGTCTTCTTTCCTCTTCACTTTAGAGAGATTTGAAATTATTCCGATCTAGGACCATTTAGAATGCAACATATCATTTTTCTTTGTTTCTTGTGACATTCAGAGCTATTTCTCTGTCTCTATCTCTGTCTCTTTCTTCCTTCCTCACTCTCTGATTATCTAGGGTTTAACTATGAATAAAATTTACATTGATTAAATATTTGGTAATATGAAGATATAATAAAAAACAAGAATCTTTACATCTCAATATTGGCGATTCATGTGCTTGCATAAAAATTATTCATGAATTAGTTCCTGCGAACAATTCATATTCTCCAATATTGTTCATTATAAAATAGTGTCAGTCTTCTCTTAAATTGTTAAGCAAGTCATGGAAACATTATACTTTCATTTGTGGAGATTTATCAATCTAAATTTACTTGCATTGTTAAAATAAATTTTATATTCATCTTAGTTAGTGGAAAGTGTGGCAGATGTGAAGTATTTGTCAAATAAATACACTAAGTGGAAATATACTAAACTCTCGTAAAAATGAAAGTTTAAGGGGCTGGAGAGGTGGCTCAGGGGTTAAGCCTCTGCCTTGCAGGCGGAAGGTCCTGAGTTCGGATCCTAGACCCCACGTATAGACGCCGGGCAGAAGTAGGGGCGGCCTGTGTTTCTAGTCCTGGTAGGGCGGAGCCTGTGAATCCTGGGACGGAGTAAACAAGGAGCAGGTGGAGGCGGTCCATGGAGGTTCCCGAATTTGTCCATGGTTCTACACACACACACACACACACACACGAATAAATAATAATAAAAATTAAAAAAAAATGAAAGTTTAAGAAACTAATTTCTTGCTTACTTTACATGCTATACTATTTACCTCCCTAGATTCATAGTAATTTTTTAAAAATTTGTCTTTGTTTTCTTAACAATAGTTTATTTGTTCATCATTATTTAGCTTACGTTATAAATGAAATTTCTTAGCAGGTAATTAGTTGTTGGGCCCACCCAGGATTTGCCCCAGGGCATGGCCCAGCACATGGGACTAAAGATGGCCCTGAGGGCAAGGGTCTTAGGAGGAACCTGTTCACTTCACAGAGAGCCCTAATTGACTTTCAGGTATCTACCTGCCCTCTGTGGTGATTGACATTGAACTTGACCATTAGCACCTGTAGGATGTGTTGACCTTGTGACACAATTGGATGCTTGTTTTGCGACTTGGTGGCCTTTGTCCCCCCAATAAACTGAGATCTGCTTCTGACAATCTCCCGTCCCTTGCCGAGTCTCTGGGGGTAGAGGCGGAGGTGGGGACGGCTGGAACCTGCTTTCATCACAACCAGCAGCTGTGTGTTTGAGTGAGTGAATGAGTACGTGAGTGGGCACTGGTTCCCACAATTAGTCATCACCTAATTGCCAAATCTAAATGTTTCTCAATACTCATCAGACATTTGACATTGCTCATTTATTCCCATATGCACACAACATCATTTTTTAAAATTTTACCTAATTATACAAACTCAATGAGTAGGTAAACTTGCCCTCTCCTTCCCCCTTCTCCTCCTCCCTCCTTTCCACACTTTAATTCCCCATCCTTCCCTCTCTATCCCCCCTTTCTTATCTCTATCTCCCCCTACCCTAACTCCTTCCTCTTTCTGCACAATATCTTTTTGCATCTCTCATTTCCTTTCTTTCTTTTCTTTCTTTCTTTCTTTCTTTCTTTCTTTCTTTCTTTCTTTCTTTCTTTCTTTCTTTCTTTTCTTTTCTTTTATTTCTTTTCGTTCTTCTTTCTTTTTCTTCTTCTTTCTTTTCTTTCTTTTCTTTTTCCTTTCTTGTCTTTCTTCTTGGTCTTTTCTTTCTTTCTTCTTTTCTTTCTTTCCTTTTCTTTCGTTCTTTCTTTCTTTCTTTCGTTCTTTCTCTTTCTTCTTCTTTCTTTCTTTCTTTTCTTTCTTTCTTTCTTTCTTTCTTTCTTTCGTTCTTCTTTCTTTCTTTCTTCTTTTCTTCCTTCTTTTTCTTTCTTTCTTTTTCTTTTCTTTCTCTTCTTTCTCTTTCCTTCTTTCTTCTTTTCGTCTTTCTTCTTCTTTCTTTCTCTTTCTTTTCTTTTCTGTCTTTCGTTTTCTTTTTCTTGTCTTTTTTTCTTTCTTCTCCTTCTTTCTTTCTTCTCGGCCTCTTTTTCTTTTGTCTTTCTTTCTTTCTTTTCTCTTTCTTTTCCTTCTTCTTCTTTTCTTTCTTTCTTTTTCTCTTTTTTCTTTCTTTCTTTCTTTCCTGTTTTTTTTTTTCTTTTTTCTTCTTCCTTTTTTTTTTTTTTTTTTTTTTTTTCTTTTCTCTTCTCATCTTCTCTCTCTTTCCTCTTTTTTTTTTTCTTCTTTTTTCCTTCTCTCCTTCCTCTGTTTTTTTTTTTTTTTCTCCCTCTCTTTTTTTTTTCTTTCTTTACTTTTTGCTCTTTCTTCGCTTCCTTCTTCTCTCTTCCCTTACCTCTCGTCTTTCTTTTCCTTTTTTTTCTTCTCTTTTCTCATCTCCATCTTGCCTCTCTCTTTTTTCTCTTTCTTTCTCTCTTTCCTTTCCTCTTTTCTCTCCTGTTTCGTTTTTCTCTCCTTTCTTTCTTTCTCTCGCTCTCTTTCTTCCTTCCTCTTTCTCTCTGTTCTCTCCTTTCTTCTTTTTTCTCTCTTCTTTTTCTCTCTCATTCTTTTCTCTTTCTTTTCCTCTTCTCCCTCTCTCTCTTTCTCTCTCTCCCCTTCTCTTTTTTTCTCTCTTCTTCTTTCTTCTTTTTTCTTTTTTTTTTTTTCTTTTCCTCTTTTTTTCTTTTTTCTCTTTTCTTCTTTCTTTTTCTTTCTTTCCTCGTTCTCTTCTGTTTTTTCTTCTCTCTCTTTCTTTCTCGCTTCTACTTCTCTCCTCCTCATCTCTCTTTCTCTCCTCTCTTTCTTGCTCGTTTTCCCTCTTCTCTTCTTCTCCTCTCTTTCTCTCCTCTTCTTTTTCTTCTCTCTCTCCTCTCTCTCTCCTCTCCCTTCTCTCGTTCTTCGCTTCCTTCTTCATCCTCCTTCTCTTTTTTTTTCTTTTCTTCTTTTCTTCTTTTTTTTTTTTTTGTTTCGTTTTTCTTCTTTTTTCTTTCCCTTTTCCTGTTCTTCTTCGTCTTTTCTTTTTTGCCCTTCTTCTTCTTTCTTTTTTTCTTCTTTCTTTCTTCTTTCTTGCTTTTTTTTTGCTCTCTTTTTTTTTCGCTTCGTTTCGGTTTCTTTTTTTTTCTCTTCTCTTTTTTTCTCTTCTCCCTCTCTCTTTTTTTTTTTTTTTTTTTTTTTTCTCTCTCTCTCATCTCGCTTTTTTTTCTTTTTTCCTCTTCTCTTTTTTTTTCTTTCTTTCTTGGTTCTTTTCTTTTTTTTGTTTTTCGTTCTTTGTTTTGTCTCTCTCTTTTTTTTTTTCTCCTGTACTTTTTTTGCTTGCTCTTTCTTTTTTCTTTTTTTTTTTTTCTTGTTCTTCTCTCTTTTTTCTCTCTCTCTCTCTTTTTTTTTCTTCTTCTTTCTTTCTTTTTTTTTTTTTTCTTTCTCCTTTCTTTTTCTGTGTTCTTTTTTCTTGCTTCTTTCCTTTTGCTTTTTTCTTTTTTTTTTTTCTTTCTCTTTTTTTCTTGCTTTTTTTCTTCGTTCGTTATTCGTTCTTCTTTGTCTTTCTCTTTCTTTCTTTTCTTTTCTTTTCTTTCTTTTTTTTTTTTTTCTTCTTCTCTTTTCTTCGCTCGTTCTTATCTTTTCTTTTCTTTCTTTTTTCTTCTTTCTTTTCTTTTTCTTTCTTTTTCTTATTCTTTTTTTTCTTTTTTTTTTTCTTCTTGTCTCTTTTTTTTTTTTTTTTTTTTTTCGTTTTGTTTTTTTTTTTTTTTTTTTTTTTTTTCTTTCTTTTCTTTCTTTCTTTTCTTTTTTCTTTCTTTCCTTTTTCTTTTTTTTTCTTTTTTTTTTTTTTTTCTCTTCTTTCTTTCTTTCTTTTTCTTTTTTTTGTTTTGTTCTTTCTTTTTCTTTTTTTCTTCCTCCTCCTCTCTTCCGCTTTTTTGTCTGTTTTTTTCGTTTTTTTTTTTTTCTCTTCTTTTTTTTTTCTCTTTTTTTCCTTTTCTTTTTTTTTTCTTCTCTTCTTTTTTTTCTCTCCTTTTTTTTTGTTTTTTCTTTCTTTTTCTTTCTGCTTTTTTTTTTTTTTTCTGTTCTTTTTGCTCCTCTCTCGTTTTTTTTCTCTTGTTTTTTTGTTTTTTTTTCTTTTTCTTTTTTTTTTTGTTTTGCTTTTTTTTTTCTTGCTTTCTTTTTCTTTTTTCCTCTCTTTCTTCGTTTTTTCTTTCTTTCTTTCTTTTTTCTTCTTTCGTCTTCTTTCTTTCTTTGTTTTTCTCTCATTTCTTTCTTTCTTTCTCTCTTTCTCTCTTTCTTTCTCTTTTCTTTTTCTTTCTTTTTCCCTTTTTTCTTTATCTTTCCTTTTTTCTTTTGTTCTTTTTTTTTCTTTCGTTTTGTTCTCTTTCTTTTTTTTTTCTTCTTCTTGTCTTTCTTTCTTCTTTTTTCTTTCTTTCTTTCTTCATTTCTTTTTCTTTTCTTTCTTTTTTTTTCTTTTTTTTCTTCTTTCTTTCTTTCTTTCTTTCTTTTCTTTTCTTTCTCTTTCTTTCTTTTTCTTTTTCTTTTCTTTCTTTTCTTTTTCTTTCTTCTTTCTTTCTTCTTTCTTTTTTTTTCTTTCTCTTTCTTTCTTCTTCTTTCTTTTTCTTTTCTTTCTTTCTTCTCTTTTTTCTTTTTTCTTTCTTTTCTTCTTTCTTTCTTTCTTTCTTCTCTTTCTTTCTTTTCTTTTTTCTCTTCTCTCTCTCTCTCTCTCTCTCTCTCTCTCTCTCTCTCTCCCTTTCTTTTCATTCTTTCTTTCATCTATAGTTTGGGATTTCATCATATGATACAGTGAATTTATGTTATCTTTGCACCTTGTTACCCAAACCCAACACACAACTCCTCCACTGCAAACCTTTCCCACCCCCACAGTCTCTCTCTCCTCTTCTTCCTTTCTCTTATTCCTCCGATTGTATGGGGGTCCACAAAATTTTATTCGGTCTGCCTGCAATAACCTGGTATGCTTGTAGTAACCTAATACTTCTTAGAGCATGATAGATATATCATTGGTTACACTGCTGAGTAAATTACTGAGCTTCTCCCTCCCTGCCCTATACTTAGTAGTCTGTCTGGGAGAAATTTTTTTCAGAACATTCACAGTAACGGTCATATGGTATTTAAATTTTAACTTTTTTAGAAACTTCCACACTGATCTCTATAGTGCTTGAAGAAGTGAACAAGTGTATATTCCCACCAGCAATATATGAGAGTTCTCTTCTCTCCACATCTTCTCCAGCATTTGTTGTTGCATGTATTTTGGGTTTTAGCCATTCTGAACAGGGAGAGATGATATCTCATGGTAGTGTTGCTTTGCATTTCCCAGATGACTAGAAAGGGAAAACATTTTTTAGATATTTGTTGGACATTTCAATTTCATTCTGGGAAATGTTTCTTTTAAGTTCCACAGCCCATTTTCTAATTGGGCTATTTATCTCCTTGCTGGTGTTTAATTTCTTTTTACTTTCTTGTGCACTCTTGATAGTAGTACTCTATCAGATGTAGAGTTAGTGAATATTTTCTCCCAAGGAGTGGATTGTCATTTTCTTCATTTAACAATATATTTAGCTCAACAGAAACTCTTTAATTTCATGATATCCTATTTTTTGAGATTTGGGTCTACTTCCTGTGATATTGGGGTCCTGTTTAGAAAAATGTTGATCTAGGCCAATCAGTTCAAAGGAATACCCTACCCTTTTTCTATGATTTTTATTGTCTCTTATCTGTATTAAGGTGCTTGATACCTTTGGAGTTGATTTTTATGCATGGTGACAAGTAACAGTCCAGTTTCAATCTTCTGCATTTAGATATCCAGTTTTGCTAGTACCATTTGATGAAGATGCTGTTCTTTTACCATTTGGTATTCTGAGACCCTAGATCAAAAACCAGGTAACTGTATGTATATGGACTTACATCTGGGTTTTCAACCCTTATCCATTGATGTGTCTATTTTGGAGCAAGTATCATGCTCACTTTATTACTACAGATTTAGATTAAAGTCCAGTATGGTGATACCTACAGCAGATTTTTCATTACCCAGAATTGTTTTTGCTATCTTGGGACTTGGACCTTTTGTGCGTCCATATGAATTTTGAGGTTATTTTTTTAATTTCTGTAAAGAATTGCCTTGGAATTTTGATTGGAGTTTCATTGAATCAATGTTTTGCTTTTGGTAGGATAGTCATTTTTTATTTTTACTTTTTATTTTTTCAAATGTATTTACTTATTTATTTTTCTGCTCATACAAATTTAAAAGGTACCCCAGTTCCCTCCCTCCGGGCGTACTGTCTTAACTTCGCGTCAAGAGGACTGTCGCGTGGCATCATCCAAACCCTCCCTGGACCTACCTGTTTCCTTCCTTCCCTCCTTCTGTTTCCCATCCCCCCTTCCCCCTGGACCTACCTGGGTTCTCCCTTTCCAACCTGTTTCTCCTCCCCCCCTTTTTTCCCCTTCTTTCTTCCTTTCTTCCCTCCTTCCCCATTTCTTCCCTTTCCTCGAGGAGGTGCCCGTGGGCCCGATGAGGTGCA